>CANNZV010005727.1:0-24086 GCA_947561585.1 Caprella mutica | reverse complement strand
CTTTGGATTGGTGTCAATTTAAATCTTGGCGAAGAATTACAAAGTATTTGTGCATCTTGAGATATTGTAACGGATAATGTCAGTCCGGTTTCATCAGGCACTAAAATATTGTCGACTGTATTTGGCAAGCAACATCTTTGATAAACTGCCACGTACCCATCCGGCCGAAAAGGTAAAGCATCAATTTGTTTGTAATACGTAGTATGATAACAATCATCTAGTCCATAGCACATATTGTTTTCATAGACGTTATTACTTGCTTCGTCATTATAGAGAATTTGAAATGCTCCTTCGAGGTCTTTTAAAAAACACACCATTATTATCAAAAAGTCCAATGTAAGCGATAGGGTCAAAATTAACAGATCCATCACTGCATTCTCTAGTAAGTGTAAGTACTATTTCATAATTATTGTTGCCTAAACAATTGTAACTAATATCTCCTCCAAGGATATGACTACTAAATCCGGATCCGTGAATTGTTAAATTAATAAACAATAAAAGACAATAAACTTTATAACTTCGAACGAGCTTATTCATAAATATATAGTCACAAAAAAATCTAAATATTGGACCAATGCTTGATTGGTCTATAATTGATTTCTAAGGTAATAAATTATCGCTACTTTTAGAGGAGTTTAGGCGCAATTAAAACTATTTATCTATCATTAAAATTGGGAAGTCATCTTCGGATTCTTCAAAGAATAAAGGAGTTTGATCACTTGGAGTTTTGTCTATTTTGGATTTTATTAATTGTGGAACTTCCTTCTTAATGTAATTAAATATCTCATGAATAGTTAAAAATTCATTGCCATCTTCATTTGCATAAGAACTATCTGATGTCATAGCCTTAATAATTGCTTCTGTAAATGCGCCATTTTTCCATTTTTCATCTTCATATGAGAATTCATTTTTACTACAGGAAAAAAGAGTTTTTAATCCACTTGCTGCATTGAAAAAATCGATCATTTCATTACTCCAGTTGACAGGTTTATCACTCTTTTGGCCAATAGCAGCTTGGATACCAGCTCCACTTTGACAAGCATCAACCATAATTATTTTCTTGCAATCTATATGAGAGATTTGCTCTAAAATTGCTCTTCCAAAATCTATTGAAGTACGATCAGACATAAGCCCATCAAAATCACTGGCTTTAAGAAATAATTTACCTCGTTGCATAAAACCATGTGATGAAATAAAAATAATTAAAACATCTCTTTCCGATATTTGACTACTATTCTTTTCTTTATTTGATAGTATCTTAAATTCCCTATATATATTATTAGCGGTTGTAGTTAATGTGTCGTTTAAAATCTTGACATCCAGCTTTCCGTATAAATTCTTTGATTTATCCTGGATGACTTTGGCGATATCGTTTGCATCGTTGGTAGTATAGTTCAGATCGGCATGAGGTATGCCGATACTGTACATAAATAGATTTGGTTTACGTGGTTCGTAGTAAACTTCAATTGTTCCAGTACTTGATTTACCAATTTCATTAGTGACTACAACTTCAATAAGGTTTGTACCAATCTCCAATGGGATTTGATTTTGATAAGGATAACTGTAACGCCCATTTTTATTTGAAGATTTCCCCAATTTCACTTTGTCAAACTTGGCTCCTTTTAGGTAATCCCTACCGTTTAGATAAACTATAAAATCAGACTTTTTAATGGGCTGGTTAGACTCAGCAACAAGACTTAATTCAAGATAATTTTCTTTACTAATAAATGTTTTGTCTTTTGAAATAGACACTAATTTATTTGTCCAAACAGCATGTATGTAATTGTTTTTTTGCGTCTATAACTTTTTGGTTAAGCTGGTCAGTCAATTGAAGAAGGCTATCTATAATACGTTGTTGTCTCAATGAATCTAATGCGTTCTTTTTTTCTATTTCTTGTATCCGTTTTTTATTATCAGTATCTAACTTTTCGACTTCTTTCTTTTTCTCTTGTTCGATTTCTTCTTGAACCGTTATGTGTTCTTCATTAATCTTTTCAATTTCCAATTTTTGGTTCTCTTCAAGTTCTTTTTTGTCTCGTTCATTTTTTAATTCCACTGCTTTAATCTGATCATCTTTTTCTTTTTCCAGTTGTGCAATTCTTTTTAGATCATTGTTTGCAATAGAATCCTTTCTAGCTTTCTCTTGAATTTTTCTTAATTCTTCTTCTTTTTCTTGTTCAAGGACCAATAAATCCTTTAGTCTTTGTTCTTCTAATCTTTTTTCTTCTTTTAATTTTATTTCTGCGGGCTAATTTTGCCTTCTGGTTAGCAAGTTCAATTTCTCTATTCTGTTTAGCAATCTTTTCATCTTCAATTCTTTTCAATTCTTCAATTCTTTTTTGCTCTCTTTCCAGAATGTCTTTTTTAACAAGTTCTATTTTTGATTCTGTCATTTGTAGGGAATCAGAACTGAATTTAATTTGTGCTTTATTATCTTCTATTGTAGCTAATGGTTCTATGTGTAATGCTTCAGTTATTCTATTTAAATAATCCTGCTCGCTTTCAAATTTAAAGGTGATTTCTTGACTTTCTATTATTTCAAATTCGTGGTCCAATAAATTGACTTGAAATCTCTGATTCTGGGTGGTGTCAAGAGAAAAAGCAATACTATCGATTGATAATTTTAGATCTGATCCAGCTGAAATTTTCTTAATTTCTTTGAATAGAATGTTTTCTTTTTTATTTGGTTGAGTCAGGCTGATGTAAAGTTCATTTGTATTTATTTCTCCATTATTAGTAATTAACCCTTCTAAGCTTACCAGTTCATCTCTTAAATAAGATTTCTTCCCGGCAAGCAATCTATCAAATGAAGCCTGTGCTTTTAGTGGTTTTTTTAGATTAAGAAAAAACAGTTTCGATTTTTCCGATAGTTTGATCATTATTTGTTAATTGCAATCTAATTTCTCCATTGGTATTGTCTTTTAATTTATCTATGCTAAGTGGTATTTGTAGAAATACTTTAGTTTCTAAAAAATTGATTGGGTGATAGCCTTATTTTCCTCTTGAAATAATATTTCATTATTTTCTGAACGTATAACGAGCCCGATGTTTTTGTAAAATGCTTGATTATAATTTGTTATTGTTAAGTTGATTTTTGCTTTATTATTTTCCGATATCCACCCCATCATTGTTAATATAATCTATAAAGATGTCTTTAATTTCTCCTTCAAATTTATTGCTTTTTTCTGCTGTTCTAGAATGACTGCAAATTATGCCATCGGCATTTAATCCATATTGATTTATTGTACCTGCAAATACAAGTTGACCTTTACTACTGAGAATCCCAGAAGTAAGTTGATCGTTTTGTTTGGAGCTATTTGAATAAAAAATTGAATTAACTTTAGAGGCCTCGCCGCTAGATAAAATATCCTTAAAAAATATGTTTTTACGAATTGCCATTTTTTTATGAGATAGGCTTTCTCCTGTTGCTAAAATACTACCATCTTCCTTTAGGATACCATTAAGAAAAATATCATCACCATCATTTCCTATGTCAAATTGAGACACTAATTTTCCAGAATCATCTAATTTTAAATAATAGGCATTTAGCTTTGATGATTTGGTGTCAATAGCACCTAGCCCTATGATTTCCCCATCATTAATTATC
This sequence comes from Caprella mutica, assembly GCA_947561585.1. NCBI lineage: Eukaryota > Metazoa > Arthropoda > Malacostraca > Amphipoda > Caprellidae > Caprella > Caprella mutica. The sequence continues at coordinate 20,479 of CANNZV010005727.1, read as the reverse complement.
AGGTTTTTAATATCTGATTTATAATTGCTTTGAGTATGGTATTTCCAAATGATTTTTCCTGAAGAAGATACTTTGGCAATAAAAGCTTTTTCGTTTTCAGAACCTGAAATATAAATAGCACCATTAGAAACGATTGCATCTTCCACAGTTCCCAAAAGGTTTGTTACAAACGGTTTTCGAAATTTCATTTCCAGAGAAAGATGATGTAATAAGATGTAATTGGGATTCCGATTTTAAAAAAGAAATAATTTGAGATGCGTTTAATATTTGTGAGTGTATAATTTCGTTATCGACGAATTTGCTTCCTTTTAATTTGTACCAAATAGTTTTGAAATCCTGATCAAGTTTAACCAATATTCCTCTTGTAGACTTAAACCGTGTTGTTAGGCCAGAAGCAAGATAGTTGCCGTCTGGCAAAAGCAATATGTCGTTTAGTATGTCATCTTTTTCATTTCCAAAAGTTCTCCTGTTTATAAGTTTGAGTTGTTCGTCGTACTCACAAATTATAAAGTCTTTGCCTCCAAAACTTTTGTGATTAGAATATCCTACGGTAATATAATTGCCTTCTCTATTCTCAAGAATGTCATTAAAACTTGATTTACCCTCAGTATCTCTGTTCTCAATAGGATTTTGAGAAAACACCAATGAGCTCATCAACTGAAACACAATTATTATGTAGATTTTATATGATCTACTTTTCACCTATATTGATTATTAAGGGATATAAAATTGGATTATTATTTTCCGATATAATATTTTCCAAAGCCTTTTGTAGAAATGTTGAGTTTTTAAAATTATTGTAATCATTAGAAAGTTGCTTCAAGTCTTCCATTGCAATAAATTCTGAAGAAAGTATTATAACTAGTTTTTGAATTTTAGAACTATTCCTTTGATAAACATATTCCTCGTTTGGAAGAACGAGCTTGTCCAGTTTGTTGAAATCGTAACTTATTATTTCAAATTCATTATTTCTTTCTTCCGCAAAAATAAAGGCATGATTTACATTTTGAATTTCATTGATTTCGAATCTAAAGGCTTCATCCTTTTTTTATTTCAGTAATCAAAGATTCTTTTTCGGTAATGCTAATATATTCTTCAGAATATTCGTCATTAGCTTCTTTGCAATATCGCGTTAGTTGAGGCAATCCATTTTCAAATATTTCCGATTCTATAATGTACTTTGTTTTGTCGTTAGGACTGGAAGCGTTATTCCATCCTTCTTTAACTGCATTTAGTCGACTTTGTCTTGGAGGATGAGTTAGACTTCCTTTTTCAGATATCAATTTCCGTATTATAAATGGATTGAGCCTCTTCTAAATTTGCACCAAGTAATCTTAGCATATGACCTGAAAATTTATCAGCTTCCAATTCAAAATCTCGTATTGTTAAGTCTGGGTCAGGGTTTATTAAATGGTTGTTAAAATGATGCCCAATCTCATGCGCTAAAATAGCCAAAACTTCCCACTCGTTTTTTCTCAACGATATTTTGAATTCTAGTTTCTGAAAAATTTAGCGCCTTGATTCCATTCAGAAAATCTTTATTGTATAATATATATGGTTTGTTCTCGAATAACACTGCCTGACAATTGTCAATTCCACTGCAACTTTTAATATTGTATCTGTTGTTTAAGCTGATTTTAGATAGAATATCCTCTATAAGTTTTTCGATCTTTCGTCAGATATAAAACTACTAGCTACTTACAAACGTCGTGATTCTCTATTTCTCCATAGAACCCCGAATTTACAATCTTAGAGTTTTGTGATTGACATAACAATTCGGTGGATGTCAGAGATGCAAAAAGAGCGAAGAAAAGATATTTGGTTATATATTTCAATTGATATAATTATCCTAGAGTATTAAAATTTGGTAAGCCAAATTGCTTTTTTATAGGGCCGGATAATTTTTCTTTTGAAAAATTCCTGAACTTGGTGTTATTCTTTAACCAATGTCTAATGCCTTCTAAAATAATCGGCCCAACAATCTTTGCAATTGTAACTATCGCTGAAACATCTTCGTCACTATAAAGTGCATAAAGACCTAAAAATTCATCTTGCATCTTACTGGTATTCATTGCATATCTAAAATCTTTTAGATATTTATCTCGATATTCGTCGGTGTCCAAAGCCATTTTGTCCATATTGGTAATTAGGTCAATTACCAGACCATCGAAGATAGAATCAACTCTGAATTGAGTCTTAGAATATGCTTCTTTTAAGTCAGTAAATTCTGAACCATTTAATTGATCATTAGCCAATAAGAGGTGTGATCTTTCTGCTTTTTTAATTAATTCTTTTCTGAATTTCCCAAACTCAGTAATAAAAGCTGTTTCTTCGATGACCTTAATTGCTTCGGCAATCATTTCTTCCTCTTGCATGTTTTTTAAAGATGAGCAAGAGAAAAGGCAAAAGCAAGAAAAGTAAAATGCAAAATATTTCATTTGTTAATGGATTTATGTGGAATGTAATTCAATATACAATAACAGAAACAATCAAGAAGCCTAAAAATGTTTCATGAAATTAAATATTTAAAAATATTAATATAATTTTAAGATTTATAATTGAATTTAAATGTCTTCACTTTGTTATAAATGTAGTCATTTAACCATAAACAATTAAAATGCATAGAACATTTAATGGAGTATTTACAGTTTTAATTCTATTCTTTTTTTATTCAACTTCACTTCATGCACAAGCCAAACAAACGGGACTGCAATTTGATGATGATTCTTATGAAGATCTTGATAAAATGCCAAGTTATTTTGGATCTAAGTTTACAGAAACAAAGCTCAATGTCTCTTTGAAGCCTTATTGCCCTTCTCCAAATGAACAAGGTGAAGCTGGATCTTGTGTGGGACAATCTGTAGGTTACGGGGCATTGACCATCATGAAAGCAAAGGAGAATAATTGGACTGAAAAAGCCATGATAGACGCAGAGAGTTATTCAGGTCTTTACATTTATAATAAGATAAAAATAGGAGAGTGCGCAATGGGAGCACGTTTCGTGGATGCGTTCGAATTAATGAAAGAAACTGGGGATGTTAAATTCTCAGATTTTGAAGGAAGTAAAGGTGATTTGGATGATTGTGATTTGATTCCAAACTCGATTTCAGATCACATGACTATACAGGATTATATTAAACTCTTTAATGTAAAGGCAACATCAGAAGAGAAGATTTTAAAAGTTCGGAAAGTATTAGCCTCAGGATCTCCAGTAATGGTAGGTATGCTTATCACGCCTAATATTTATGAGGTTAGTTTGAACAATGACGCAGCTAGATGGAATCCTGAAGGACATTATGAAGGAGGTCATGCCATGGTAGTTGTAGGTTATGACGATGTAAATAATACATTCGAATTGTTGAACAGTTGGGGAGCAGAATGGGGAAATAATGGTTATTGTACAATTGGATACGATGACTTTGCAGCCCATTGTAAATATGCTTTTTTTATGAAATTGCATGAGCCAGAAATAGTGGAAATTGAACCATCGGAAGAAGAAGACAAACCAGATCCAACTGACGAACCGAAAATTGAAAAGTTTTTATACACCTTAAGTGGGGAATTTAATTTCAAACAATTGGTGAGTAGAGTACCCGTAGAATTTAAAAATTTAGATGCAGAGTTAAATCAATCTGAGTTGGGAAGTTATTATTCTTTAAAAGAAAATGAATTTAATATTGGAGATCATTTCAGATTGGAAGCTGCCAATATGGATGTAGGAAGTTATGTCTATGTATTTAGTATAGACAGTAATAATGAGCCCTTTGTTCATTGGCCAAGAAAAGAAGCGCTAAATGAAGACTTCGATGGCTTTAAAGAATCACCTTTGGTACCTGTCAAAGAGGCGATCATTATGATTCCAAGTGAAGAAAGTGTATTGACAAAAGATAAAGAAGGTACCGACCATCTATTTATTTTGTATGCTTCGAAAAGTATGGAAGATTCTATTTTAGTTAAGCGGATTAAAGAGATTGCACTGGCAGATGAGTCAAAAATTGATACGTTTTATGAATTGTTTGAGGAAGATTTGATAGATAGAAAAAACATCAAATATTCCGACGGGACCATGAGTGTAAATGCAAATTACAATGAAGGAACAATTGCTCCAATAATTTTAACCGTTGATTAATTTGATAATATGAAAGCATTATATTTAATCGGTTTTGGAATGATTGGAATAAGTTTATACTTGTTAATTTTTCCAAAGAGTAAAGAAGTATCAACTTTTGATAATGCGGAAAAACTCGAAGGTGCATTTGATAGAATAGATCAGGAAATGACAGGAATTACATCTTTAATGAGTCCAGTCGAAAAAAGGTTTTCGTCGGTAGAGAAGAAGTATAATGATGCTCTTGAAAAATATGATGATTACAAAAACAAACCAGTTGATGATGACATATTCGGTTCGACAAATCAGAATGTGGTACCCATCGAATCGCTCAAGGAGATTTTAACTTTAAATAATGAATTGAATAATGTTAAATCTTCTTTGAATGAAGTTAACACAAAAATCACTGCAACCGAACAAAGTATTTCTTCAGAAATAAACTCTATCAAGACCATTTTGAATCAAAGTATGAATAATTCTAAGTCAAATGGTATGAACTATGAAGTTCTTCTTAAACTACTAAGTACTATTACTGGTTTATGTATAGTGTTTTTTTCGTATCGTAATGACAGTAGACAAACAAGACTGGAGAAAGAAAGAATGGAAGAAAAAGCTATTGCTTAATTTACAATTATATAGATTTACCTTTTAGATTTTTTCCAATGTTTATATCAAGTGCTTTATGAGCCAATGGAGTGGTATACAGATTAAGTTTATCCATTGCAGCTCGAATTTGATCCACGTCTTTTGTAGAAATACTTACAATCATATTTTTATCCAAGGTGATTATTTTTTCGACTTCTTCTTTGGTAAGCCATTCGTCATTTTGTTTTACAAATCTTTTGGCAGATAAACTAATGTTGTTTGCCTCATTAGTTGCTTCCAAAAGGCTTCTTGTTTTAATATCAACTTCTGCATTTTTTAAGGAGTCAATGAGCATTTTAGCCATTTCTTCTTCCGATATTCCATATTGAGATTTTATTTGAATTTTAGTTTCTGTATTCGACCGTAATTCTTTGGCTTTAACAATTAAAATGCCATCTGCATCGATTAAAAATTGAATCTCAATCTGAGGAATACCGGCAGGCATTGGAGGAATATCGCTAAGAATAAATTCCGCAAGTTTTCGATTGTTTTCTACCAAATCTCTTTCACCTTGATACACAGCAACTTTAAGGTTTTTTTGCCCATCTATAGAAGTTGTATATTTTCTTGCAACCCTTGTAGGAATTTTACTATTACGAGCAACTATGACATCCATAAGTCCACCAACCGTTTCAATGCCCAAAGATAAAGGGGTAATATCAAGAAGCAGCATGTCTGATCTATTACCTGCTAAAATATCAGCTTGTATAGCGGCACCTCTAGCAACAACCTCGTCTGGATTAAGATGATCATTAGCTGTTTTGTCGAAGAAATTTTCAACGGTTTTTTTAACAATTGGGACGCGTGTTGATCCTCCTACTAAAACGACTTCTGTCAATTGAGATTTTTCTATTTCAGCATCGTTTAATGCGTTTTGACAAGCAAGCATTGTTTTGTCAATTAGAGGACTTATAAGATTTTCGAAATCTTCTTTACAAATCTCCAATGAAATTTCTGAATCTTCAATGGAAAAATTTGTTTTGAATTGAAGATTCGTACTTAAGTATTTCTTTGCAGATTCAGCAATTATACGGAGCTCTGTAAGAAGAGCTTTATTATTTTTAAATTGTTCAGGTATTTGATTTTCCAACCAATACTCTGCTAGAACTCTATCAAAATCATCTCCCCCTAAATAGCTGTCTCCATTCGTAGAAAGTACTTCAAAGACACCATCTTCTATTCTAAGAATAGAAATGTCAAATGTTCCGCCTCCCAAGTCATATACTGCGATTGTTTTAACTTCATCATTATCAGAGATATTCAATCCATACGCAAGACTTGCCGCTGTTGGTTCATTAACAACTCGAAGAACATTTAGTCCAGCAAGTTTGCCGGCATCTCTTGTAGCTTGGCGTTGAGTATCGTTGAAATACGCCGGTACCGTTATCACAGCTTTAGCAACTGATTGATTAATTTCTCCCTCAACTCTTGCCTTAAGTTCTTTTAAAATCTCAGCTGACAACTCTATTGGCGTATAATTTTTTTCATTTATTTTAATACGCACAAGTTTATCATCGTCTTCGTCAATAATTTCATATGCCATCCATTTTTGCATAGATTTTATATCGCTATATGATCGACCCATCAACCTTTTTACTGAAAATATTGTTCTTGAAGGATCTTTAGAAAGCATTATTTTTGCCTCAATTCCAACAACAATATTGTCATTCTCATCAAAGTATACGATTGACGGAACCAATGTATTGTTGCCATCCTTATCTTTTACTACAACTACTTTTTCATCCTTTATATAAGAAACAAGGCTATTGGTTGTACCTAGATCTATACCAATAATTACATTTGATTCATTCTTGATCGTGCCCTCTTTAATATTGATAGGTATCTTTGCCATAATTCAATTTTTATCTATGTCTCTAAGTTCTTCTTATATAAATCACAAATCTACTCGCTTGTTTATCATTTTAGCAGGTTTTTTTATAACAAATGCTCTAGTAGCAGAATTTATAGGTATAAAGATATTTTCTCTTGAGAAAACTTTGGGCTTTGAATCTTATAAAATTAATTTATTTGGGGTTCCAGATTTGGGTTTTAATTTGACAGCTGGAGTAGTATTATGGCCTGTTGTATTTATAATGACAGACGTGATTAATGAATATTTTGGAGAAAAAGGAGTCAGAAGACTTAGTTATTTGGTGGTAATTCTTATTTGTTATGCTTTCGTAATGATTTACATAGCTATGGCATTAAGTCCAAATGATTGGTGGCAAAATGTTAGTGGAATACATTCTACCGATTCTAACCAGTCGATTAAAGACATGTCTCTTGCTTTTAATAAAGTTTTTGGTCAGGGTTTATGGATTATTGTAGGGTCTGTAATTGCTTTTTTAGTTGGCCAATTGATAGATGTTTTAGTATTTCAAAAGATTAAAAGAATAACTGGAGAAAAGATGGTTTGGCTTCGAGCAACGGGCTCAACATTGGTTTCACAGTTTATCGATAGTTATGTAGTATTAATTATTGCCTTTTATATCGGTTTGGATTGGGATTTATCCAGAGTATTAGCAATCGGTACTGTAAATTATATTTACAAGTTTTTTATGGCTATATGTTTGACACCTTTAATATATTTGGCGCATTATTTAAATGATCGCTATTTAGGAATGGAATTATCCACTAAAATGAAAATAGCAGCGCTTAGTAATTAACAATGAATCCGACCATAACTAATACAATATTGATGATTCGACCCGCTTCTTTTGGGTTTAACGAGGAAACGGCTAAAAATAATTCTTTTCAAGAAAATGATAAAAGCCTAACAGCTTCTGAAATTAGCGCAAGAGCCACAGCAGAATTTGACGCAATGGTACGTCAATTGGAATCAAAAGGTGTTGAAGTTATAGTAATTCAAGATACAGACGAACCAATAAAACCAGATGCAGTTTTTCCCAATAACTGGTTTTCTACACATACTTCAGGATCTCTTGTGACCTATCCAATGTGTGCAATTTCCAGAAGAGCTGAGAAAAGAAACGATATAATTGAAAAACTTCAGGAGAATTATAACTACAAAAAGAGATATACTTTTGATTACTTGGAAAATGAAGATCAATTTCTAGAAGGCACAGGTAGCATGATTTTAGACAGGGAAAATCGAATTTGCTACGCTTGCTTAAGCGAAAGAACAGAAATAAGGGCTTTGGATAAGTTTTGTGTTCTTTTAAATTACCAAAAGATCGTTTTTTATGCCTTGGATAGAAAAAGTAAAGAGATTTATCACACAAATGTTATGATGGCTTTAGGGTCCGACTATGTGGTTGTCTGTATGGAATGTATCCATGAAGAAATCGATAGAAAAAAATTAAGAGAAACATTTGAAAGAACTGGAAAAGAAATCATTGAAATATCACTTGATCAGGTAGAGCAGTTTGCAGGAAATATGTTGGAAGTGACATCTTCAAGCGGCAAAAGATATTTAGTGATGTCACAATCCGCAATGGATTGTTTAAACAAAGATCAAATTAAGCAAATAAACCAATTCACAAATATTTTAAACATTCCAATACCAACCATAGAAAAATATGGTGGAGGAAGTGTTAGATGTATGATGGCCGAAATTTTTCCTCCTGCGTAATATATTTGCTTATATTATATATAATTATTCTTAATATTTTGTTAACATTGTGTTGCGAACGGACAGTTCGAACTATTTAACAATGTTATTAAACCAAATAAACTAAATAATGAAAAGACTATTACTTATTTCGTTTCTCTTACTTCCTGCGCTATTTATGCTTGGACAGATTTCTGGAACTGTAGTGGACGGGGATACAGGAGAACCTATTGTAGGTGCCAATGTTATGATATCAGGCACTTCTACTGGTACTATCACAGATCTTGATGGTAAATTTTCTTTAAACGCTGATCCAGCAAGTACACTGGAGATTTCATATCTAGGTTTTACTACCATGTCTGTAGTTGCTTCAGAAATGAATGGTGGAAAAATTATGTTAGCAACTTCAGCCTATGGTTTGGATGAAATTGTAGTAACAGGTGTAATGGATATTGTAAAAGATAGAAGAACACCAGTCGCGGTTTCTACAATTTTAGCCTCTGAAATTCAGGCTAAATCTTCAGGTAATGTTGAACTCACGGAAATTGCCAAGGCAACACCATCTGTTTATATTGCCAATCAATCAGGGGGATATGGAGATTCTGAGGTATTTACAAGAGGATTTGATCAAACTAATACTGCATTTCTTTTGAATGGTCAGCCTATTAATGGAATGGAAGATGGTAAAATGTATTGGTCTAACTGGTCTGGATTAACTGATGTAGCCTCAGCAATTCAAAATCAAAGAGGGCTAGGTGCTTCAAAATTAGCAATATCTTCTGTAGGTGGAACATGGAATTTTATCATGAAACCAACTGAAATGGAAAAAGGTGGAGGAGTCGGCCTTCAAGTGGCAAATAACAATTATCAAAAATCTACGGCTTTTTACAATACGGGGATGGTTAACGATAAGTGGGGGGTTTCAATGTTGTTTTCTAACTGGTCAGGTGAAGGATGGGCTAACGGAGCAAGAGGACAGGGACAAACATATTTTATCTCAGCTGGATTTAAGCCTGCAACAAAACATTCCATCAACTTTTTGCTTACAGGAGCACCACAGTGGCATGATCAAAACTTTAATAAATCAATATCAAGCCACATTGGTGCTGATGGAGAAATTAACCCAAGATATAATAGCAATTGGGGTGTATATGATGGTGATTATTTTACCGAAAGAAGAAATTATTATCATAAACCAGTAGCTAATATTAACTGGGAATGGGATATTAACGAAAAATCTAAGTTTTCTACAGTACTTTACGGTTCTTGGGGTCGTGGAGGTGGAACTGGTGGTTTAGGAGACAGAGCACTTACAACAGCATCAGGTTTGAAAGATTTTGATGCAACTGCTGCTGCTAAACAAGATACTGCGATTAACTCGACTTATATCAGAAGAGCTTCTGTTAATATTCACAATTGGTTTGGATCAGTGATAAAATACGAAAGAGATTTAAGTCAAAATCTTAATTTCAGTGTTGGTGCTGATATCAGATCTTATAAAGGTGATCACTTTAGACAAGTAAATAATTTGTTGGGTGGAAGTTCATATGAACAAAGAGGATCGACGAGATATCCAGATGGAATATCTGCGTCAACAGAATATTCTGCTGATCCATGGGCAGCGTTATCAGATTTCGCACCTGAAGGAGACAGAATAGCTTACAATAATGCAGAAACTATTAATTACAGTGGTCTATTTGGACAATTAGAATATACTACAGATGCACTTAGTGCTTATGTTCAAGGAGCTTATTCTACTCAAAGTCATGTAAGATTCGAGAAATATATGCTACGCCAGAAGATGAAGAATCAGAAAAAATTACAAAACAATGGATATAATGCTAAATTAGGTTTAAGCTATTCTTTGGGAAGTTCAAGCACTGTTTTTGTTAATACTGGTGTTTATTCAAGACAACCTTTTCATGATGTAGTTTTCCAGGGTAATTCAAATGATGTAAACCCACTTACAGAGAACGAAGATATTATTGGCCTTGAGTTGGGATACAAATATTCATCATCTAATTTTGCAGGTAATTTAAACCTTTATCGAACGGCATGGAACAATAGAGTAAATACTCAATATTTTAGAGATGGTGATATTGTAACTGTTGGAGGAACTGACTATACTGTACGCGAAGAAGGATTTACAAATACTAAACAAGATCAATTACACCAAGGTATAGAATTGGATTTTTCTTATTTTGCTGGAAGCGACCTTACATTTAAAGGATTTGCATCTGTTGGAGATTGGGTTGTTGACGGAGATGCGAGATTGGAATACTTCGATGACGAAAGAAATTTGGTTGATGCAGCAGTTCTTTCTGGTGATGATTCTATAGATGGAAGAAAAAATTGGAGGTGCGGCTCAAACTACTTTTGGTTTAGGAGCAAAGTATAATATTACCGATAATTTCCATGCTGAATTGCAATATATTCAATACTCTAGTTTGTATGCAAGAGTAAGTAGCGGAGAATTGGAATTACCTTCATTTGGGGTTGCTGATTTGAATTTAGGATATGTTGTACCTTTATCTAATGGTAACGTGTTGAGATTAGGCGCTAATATTTACAATCTATTTAATTCTCTATACATATCACAGGCAAATTCGGCCAACTCTGCAGAAGGAGTACCTGAAGCAGAATTATGGAATGGAATCAATATGTCAAATAGAGTTAGATTTGGTAAGACCAGAACTTGGAATTTATCAATGAAATATTCTTTCTAATAAAGATTACCTAGAAATCGATTTAAGCCATGTTTTTTCGAAAACATGGCTTTTTTCATATCAGCTATTTTTTAAAATGGGATTTTTTAAAAAATGTCGCATATCTTGATAGATGTTAATCGAACTAGCTATTATCGCTCAATCAAATCTATTTATTATATTAGTTGACTCGTTTAAAACCATTGGTATTTTTACATTAATATAATTTTACAAAAAGAACATATGAAAAAACATATACTCTATTTTACTTTAGTTCTATTCTGCTTTAGTAGCAATGCTCAGATATTAATTACAGAAATTATGTACAATCCTCCAGAAGCTGGTACGGATTCTTTGGAGTACATTGAAATTTATAACAGTGGACCGGATGCTGTGGATTTAACCGGATATTCATTTTCGGAAGGAATAGAGCATGCCTTTGTTGATGAGGTTTTAGGAGCAAATGAATACTTACTATTGAATTTAAATAGTACAGCAATGATGACAGTTTTTGGAGCATCTGGAGTTCAATGGGATGGAGGTGCACTTAAAAACGGAGGCGAACCCATCACACTGATGGATGGAAATGGGACCGTTGTTAATTCTGTTAACTATACAGATAATGGAGATTGGCCAGGAGAAGCCAATGGAACAGATGGAGCTGGAGCATCTATAGAATTGTGCGATGTTACAAAGGACAATTCTCTCGGTGTGAATTGGAAAGCCTCTTCAACTGATTCAGGTAGTGCTATTGATGGAAAAGCTGTTCTTGGTTCGCCAGGTGTTGCCAATGATGTGGCCTGCGGTCCAGTTGATCCTATTTCGTATACGGTTGAAACAATTGCCAATGCTTCGGAAACAGATGGGGAGGGAGTGGCAATAATGGCTGGTAATAAATTAGCCGTAAGTGGAATAGTTCATGGAGTTAATACCAATCCAAATGGTTTGCAATTCACACTAATAGATGATCAAAACAATGGAATTGGAGTGTATAGTGATATGGATGATTTTGGTTACACTGTCAAAGAAGGAGATAATGTTACAATCAAAGGTATAATTACTCAATTTAGAGGACTCACTCAGATTGGCCCTGATTCGCTAAAAGTAAATTCTAATGGAAATGATTTGGTTACTGCTGATGTAGTTACTGAACTTAACGAATCTACAGAATCGTCATTGGTTACTCTTGAAAATTTAAGTTTTGAAGACCCCTCTCAATGGGTAGGAGATGGATCAAGTTTTAATGTTGATGTTACAGATGGCACGAATACTTATAGTATCAGAATTCATGCAAAAACCGATCTTTCTAATAAAGGTGTTCCTCAAAACTTAAAATCAATTACCGGGATTGGTGGACAATTTGATACTCAAGCTCCCTTATTGGATGGTTATCAATTATTACCAAGATATACAGACGATATCATTGCTGACGGATTCGGAGGTGGTGGTGGCGACCCAACATATGAGAAGGTCAAAATTGCAGATGTAACAGAAGTAGATGGTGATGGTGTAGCAACTGCATTGGGTAAATTGGTTGAGATTACTGCCGTTGCACATGGTATCAATTTTAGACCAGCAGGCTTACAGTTTACCATTATTGATGATAATAATGAAGGAATAGGCCTTTTTAGTGGCTCCGAACAATTTGGCTATGATTTTAATGAAGGCGATATGGTTACGGTATGGGGAGAGATTACACAATTTAGTGGTTTGACTCAGGTCGGATTGGATAGTATTGCTTTGGTTTCAGGAGCCAATGCCTTAGTCACACCAAGAAATATTTCATCATTGGATGAGTCAACAGAATCATCTTACTTAGAATTTATCGGACTTTCTTTTGATGATCCTTCAGCTTGGGTAGGGGATGGAAGTAGTTTTAATATTGATATCAGCGATGATTCAGGCAATACGATAACGATGCGAATTGATAGTGATTCACCTTATGCATCAATGACAACACCGCCTGATGCGGCTTCATTTTGGACAGGTATTGGAGGGCAGTTTGATTCAGAGGCACCATTTGATGGCGGGTATCAATTTTTCCCTATTTATAATTCTCCTTATTTAGGAACATATGATTTGTTCGTAGAGGATGTTATTTCAGTTACACCTAATCCAGTTGAGAATATTTTGAAAATTGAATCTGATCTAACTGTTGATGAAATTTGGATCTATAATCTACTTGGAGAAGAAATTTTATCCATTAGTAAAACAGATAACATTGATGTTAGCGATTTAAATCAAGGTAATTATCTATTAATTGCAAGAATTGGAGACAAATTTGACAAAGAGATGATCTTTAAAAATTAAGCCAAATAAAAATCTAATTAAAAGGGATTGCAATCAATTTGTGATCCCTTTTTCTATTAATCCATAATAACTTCCTTCTTTGATTTTGGTGTTAAGATGACCATAATATTTTCTTTCAATGTTGTAGCCAGAGAAAGTCCATTGTAATCAACTTTAACTGGGAAACTTTTATGTGCGCGATCTATTAATACTGCGACTTCAAGTTTTTTTGGCAATATATTGCTCAACGATTTAAAAGCATAAAATATAGTTCGGCCAGTATTCGCAACATCATCAATTATTACTATCGTTTTGTTTTTTAATGCATCTGAATCTGCATCAATTAATATCTTTTCATCCAAAGGATTTGCTGGGTTTAACCGAATATTGTAAAGTTTAGTTTTTATTGGAGAAATGCTTTCTAAAGATCGTTTTAAAAGTTTGGCGAAAGACATGCCATTATTATTTATTCCTGCAAAAACTATTTCGCTTTCGTCACAATTGCGCTCGTATATTTCGTACGCTAGACGTTCAATTTTTTGATCGATTTGTTTTGAGTTTAGTATCTGCATAAAATAAATAGAGCAATAAGTAAAAGAAATATTAGATCCTTTTGTAATTTCAAACTAATATAAGCAGTTTTAAAATTAAATCTTTTGCAACAGATACTATTCTTAATATTATTAGGTGTTACATTCTTTTTTGCTTTCAAACAATTTTCAAGGATTAAACGAAATATTGGATTTGGAAAAGATCAAGATATTAGCGGGAATAGCTCCCAAAGATGGAAAAATACCTTATTGGTAGCCTTTGGGCAGAAAAAGATGTTTAAACGTTGGATACCTGCCTTTTTTCATCTGTTTATTTATTTAGCATTTTTAATGACACAAATTGAGTTAGTAGAAATAATAATAGATGGAATTTTTGGTATACATAGATTTTTTGCAGATAAAATAGGATTTCTATATCCTGTTATTATCTCTACCATTGAGTTGTTATCTGTTTTGGCATTTGTGGCTACAATTGTATTCTTATCAAGACGAAATTTATTAAAAATTCCAAGATTGGTAAAATCTGAAATGAAAGGTTGGCCAACATTAGATGCTAATCTAATCTTAATAGGCGAGTTGATTTTATTGTTTGGGATTTTCACAATGAATGGAGCAGATGTCGTTCTCCAAAATATGGGTGCAGATCATTACACCAATACAGGACATTTATTAATATCCAGTTGGTTAGGGCCCATGTTATTTGGAGGTATGTCAGAATCGACTTTGATTTTTCTTGAACGAATGGGATGGTGGATACACATTATAGTAGTATTTGGATTTATTAATTATTTACCCAAATCAAAACACCTACATATTTTACTAGCATTCCCCAATGTATATTTTTCTAAATTGCAGTCAAGAGGTGAAATGGAAAATATGCCAGCGATAATGAATGAAGTCAAATCTATGATGGGACTCATTCCAGAAGAAGAGATGGACCCCACGGCAGAATTACCAGAATTTGGATCAAAAGACATTTTTGATTTAAGTTGGAAAAACATCTTGGAAGCTTATACCTGTACAGAATGTGGTAGGTGTTCTTCAATGTGTCCAGCAAACATGACTGGTAAGAAATTGTCACCTAGGAAGATAATGATGGATATTCGAGATAGAGTTGAAGAAGTTGCAAATAAAGTGGATTCGGATAGCTTGGATATCACTGCTGTAAAGTATGATGATGGAAAATCATTGTTTGATTATATTTCCCATGAAGAACTTTTTGCTTGTACATCCTGTAACGCCTGTGTTGAGGCTTGTCCAGTAATGATCAACCCTTTGGAGCCCATTTTAGAAATGAGGCGTTATGTAATTCTTACCGAATCAGCAGGCCCGCAGGATTGGTTGCCAATGTTTAATAGTGTTGAAAATAATGGGGCTGTTTGGCAAATGCCAGTGGAACGAGAAGCGTGGAAAAATTTGTTAACAGATGAAAACTAAAAATAAAAGATGAGAGTGTGGACAATGGCTGAAATGAAAGCGGAGAACAAATCTCCTGATTATTTATTTTGGGTTGGATGTGCTGGTAGTTTTGATGCTAGAGCTCAAAAGATCACTATGGCTCTATGCAAAATTCTAAATAAGGCCGAAATCAGTTTTGCAATTCTCGGAAACGAAGAATCGTGTACAGGAGATCCAGCTAGAAGAGCAGGAAATGAGTTTTTATTCCAAATGTCTGCCATTCAAAATATAGAGACTTTAAAACTATATGATGTAAAGAAGATTATTACCATGTGTCCGCATTGTTTTAATACACTTAAAAATGAGTACCCTGCACTTGGAGGAACATATGAAGTGATACACCATACTCAATTGATTTCTAGTTTGATAGAGGAAAAGAAAATAACAATTGAGAGTGGTTTCTTTGAAGGCCAAAGCATTACTTATCATGATTCATGTTATTTGGGTAGAATCAACGGTATTTATGAGGCACCAAGGTCTATCCTCAACAATCTAGATGCATCTATTGTTGAGATGGAGCAAAATAGATCAAAAGGATTATGCTGTGGAGCAGGAGGAGCTCAAGTTTTTAAAGAAGAGGAAGAAGGAGAATTAGCGGTAAGTGTAGCACGGACAGACCAAATTCTAAAGACTAAAGCAACAAAAGTTGCAGCTAATTGTCCCTATTGTATTTTGATGTTGACGGATGGAATTAAAAATAGAAACAAAGAAGAGGAAATAGATATTTATGATATTTCAGAACTAATTATTCAATCTAATAATTGGTAAAATGCTAAAAGATTTAATTGCACTGCCGGATGACTCACGTGTATGGATATACCAATCAAATAGGTGTTTTTCAGATTCGGAAAAAGAAGAGGTTCGGCAATATGTTAGGGAATTTGTTGATTCCTGGCAATCTCATGGACGCCCTGTTCAGGCTTATGGAAATCTTTTTCATCAGCGATTTGTGGTTTTAGTAGCCAATGAAAGCTTCAACATGGTCAGCGGATGTTCGATTGATTCGTCTGTAAATCTTATTAGGAATTTGGAAAATAAGTTCAATTGCGATTTTTTTGATCGAATGCTTTTTACGTTCATGACTGAAGATGAAAAAGTTTTTGATATTAGCATGAGTGATATGAAAGCGAAATTTGAAAATAGGGTGATTACGGATGAGACCTTATTTTTTAATAACCTTGTCGGAACCAAAGACAAATTTCTAAAGGAATGGATCGTTCCTCTAAAAAACAGTTGGCATTATAGATTTGTTCGTTAATTTGTTTCTATTGTGGAATCTAATATCCATGATTCTTGTTGTTTCATGAAATGAATAATACCAAATGCTTAAAAAATTAAAGAATTTCCTAGGAATAGAAGGCGTCAAAATAGATTTAAATATTCCTGAAGAGGCAGAGTTTGCAGAAGGAATAATAGAAGGACATATTTTGATTAATTCCTTGTCCAATCAAACCATTAATGCCTTCGAGGTGTCATTAATAGAAAAATATAAAAGAGGCCGGAAAGATGATACACTAATTAATGAATATTTACTGGGTAGATTGGAAATTGAGGAAGGGATGGAAATAAAAAGCAATGAATCAAAGAAACTTCAATTTACCCTTAAGTTTGAACCAATGAAATCGGAAATGGATAAATTGGAAAAGAACAATATTTTTTTGGAAGGATTTGTCAAAATAGCAAAAATGTTAAAAGGCGTAAAATCTACTTATCGTGTAGAAGCCAAAGCACTAATGAAAGGGTTGGCTTTAAGCCCAACGGTTACTAAACCAATTAAAATTTCATAATTTGATTTTAAAATCATTTTCCTCGTTTTTCGTATTTACTTTTCTATTTGCAGTTTCATGCAACAATACTGCGAAATTCTCAGAGCCTTTTTCAATTCTAGACTCTGCATCAGATCAAGTATTAGTTGGGTATGATGTTGGTTTGTACAGAATTGGATCAACTACTATAAACCTAGTTATGAATAGCAGAGAATTGGAAGATAATGGTTTGAAGTTAAATTTTGACTCAAAGGGGTTTTTGAAGTATGTAGAGATAACCACAGATCACTATAAGACCCAGGCTGGAGTAACTATTAAGACCCAGCGTGATCAAGTTAAGGAGTTGCATGGAATTCCTAAAAAAGAAGATATGGATCTAAATTCTGAAACAGAAGGAATGGCTGGAATACGCGCTCTATTCTATGAAAATGCAGTCTTTATGACGAGTGGTAAAAAAGTAAATTATATCATTTATGGTGATTTGAAAGATTAAGAAACTAGTTAAGCAAAACAACTTGTGTTCTATTTTTGATTATTTTTCTTTTCTTCAATGATTTTAAGAATTTCTTCGTCCGATTTACCAATGTGTTCCAGTAAGAATTTCACATCATCCGCCAATTCATGACTTGGATATTTAGCAAGAAAATCATTGTATATACCTTTCGCCATATCGACATTTTGAAGATCGTTTTCTACAACAAAACCCTTTAAAAATAGAACTGTAGGTGCTTTTTCGAAATTTGGATATTTGTTTGATATCCAATCGTATAAACCCATTACTTTGGGAAAGGTTCTAATCGTTCGAGCGATTTCTGCAGCTTTAAATAAATAGGCAGGCGCTTCGGCTGAAGTTGGATTAGAGAGAGCAAATGACTCACATGCATCTACATAGTTTTGGGAAGACTTTTTATTAACTCCATTACCATCAGGATTTTCAAATATTTTTTCTCCCAAAGATTTAATGTAATCATCAATATTAGAAAATTCATCGGTGATTTTTGACAAGCCATTTCCATATTTTGGACCATCAGTTTCCGCTAAACTTTTAAAGATTACGTTCGCTCCTTGATGCTTTTTAAGATCATTCATGATATTCGCCATATGAAATAATCTATCATTGGTTTCAGGATCACTGCTATAATTTTTAACCAAAGGATATAAAAAGCTTAGTATTCTGGACTTGAAATTATTTTCAGTTGTTAGTTCAACACCCTTAATTAGGTATGATTTTTTAGTGGCATCATCGACACCTTCTTTGCCTACTTCATTTAACAATTGTTTGATGTAATTATTAATTGAATTTGGGTTCTTTTCTGCTGCATAATCTGCGGCAGCCTTATCAAGAGCGGAATCAGTTGTAACCGGAGTATCTGTCTTGCAAGAAATTAGCAATACAACTAAGCTCGATATAAGAAGGAATTGTTTCATTGTTTTAGGTGTTTAATCTTATTGTAAAGCTATGAATAATTTGGATAATCTACCCCGCAAGAATTAAAAATACTTGTAATTAATCTAATCGATGTTATACGAGTAATTCATCTATCTTTTCTACTAACCAAGATTTATTATGTATCTTTTGTTTTTTGATGCTTTCTGCTAATTTCTTTAATTTAGTTATATCATATTTTGTCAACTTATTCAACCTTTTTAAGGTATGTATGTGATTTAAGTGCGGTGTTTTTCTTGATTGTGGAATTGTTTTTTCTCTTCTTAAGAATGCGGCATAACTGTCTATTGAAGATTCTAAAATGGAATGCTCTTTTAGTTCGTAATAAGCATTTAACAACATTAGTCTTGCATTCATTTTATACAAAACATCCTCTAATGTCATTTTAGAAATATAGCTTACAACATTCTCAAAATCTTTTTTGTGCATTGCTATACGAGCGAGACTAAAATTCACGGCATTTGTTCGGTATTTTTCTTCTATTTTTTCTTTGTAATTGTGAATGAAATTAATTGAAAAATCCACTTTCCCACTTCTTAATCCTGCAACGACAATATTTCTAAATGAAGTTGGAGAAAGATGATTGTCAACAAATATTATTTCGGATTTTAAACCTATTTCATATAGTTTTAAAATACTTTCGAAATATTCTGGTCTATCTTCGTAGTTAACTTTATTTATAGGGAAACTAAAAAGTATACTATATATTTCTTTTTGCTCTTCTTTAGGAAAAATGTCAAAATGATTTTCAACTAGGATTCTCAATTGATTGTATTCTTTTTCCTTTTTTGGATCAATTAACGTGTGGTAAATCAATAAATAAATTTCTACTGCAGGATGTTTAAATAAATTATTTTTAATAATCAATTCTTCCAACGAGGATATTTCTGGGATTTCGATATCCAGTTTGAATAGATTTTTCCATGGAATTAAATTGCAAATATTCCTTAATTTTTCAATTACGTAAAAAAGGTCTAAATGAAAAGAAATATGCCCTAAATTACTTGCAAACAATCTTTTTTTTGTTGATGTCTTTTTCTCAAATTCAGAAGTTAAATTAAACTTATTGTATTCCAAAAAGTATTTCTGGAGATGAAAATCAGATGATTTCTCTATTTGGCGGTCGTAATATTTTTCTGCATTTTCAACCGACTTTTTGTATAATAACTCTATGTTTTCGTTTCGAATAGAAGTTAATAAATGATTATGTTGAGATAAAGTACTTTTATCAAAGGATTCTTGTACTAAAAATCGTTCAACTAATTGCAATGATTTACTGGCTATTGTTCTATATTTTTGATCATTAAAATCTTCTCCAAAAAGCATTCGATAATGATCTTGTTTACTTCCAGTTTCAGTTTTATTTTTGATAATATTGATAATTTCATCGACATTTCGAGTAATTAATTCGTTTTTATTGAAATATGGAGAATGTATAAACTTTTTTAGCCTATTTAATTTTGAACTTTCAAAACTATGCAGGACTCGAAATAATTTAGTTGAATTCATTGATATTAAATATATACATGATATAAACTTAATTGAAAACTATAACTTTAAACATAGATATATTTTTAATATCTCATTAAAGAATTGAATAATAAATTATTATTACTAAATATATAAAATGCTATTTGACAGTAAGATAGATTGTATTAATTAATATATTTTATTTTGAATTAATTATGATTAATTATTTGTTTTCTAGTGCATTGTCGATTATATTTGTTACCAAGTAGCCAAAAACAACATATTGAACAAGAAGTATACAAAATATTTAATTTTTGCTTTCTTGCTTGTCCAGCTCCAAGTAGTAGGACAACTAAACCCTGTATATCAGGAAGTCTTATGTCAAAATACTTCACTTAACGATCAGATAATCGTTAAATCGAAGAATATACCTCCAGAGCTTCTTTCAGATCCAAGTTCTTCTTCTTAT
>CANNZV010005726.1:0-24068 GCA_947561585.1 Caprella mutica | reverse complement strand
TAATAAATTATTTACTATTAATATACAGTATATACAATATACTAATATACAGTATATACAATATACTAATATACAGTATATACAAATCGTAATGAATTAACTGAAAAATGCTAATTATATCTAAAAAATACAATGGAATATTATAACTAAATTCAAATACGATAAATATATCAAATAGTAATTATATTAAATGTCAGAGCAATGATTCACAATCTCCAAAATCTGTTAATACCAAACACAATAAATGGACGGAAGGAACTCCTTGTAATCTTCTAATGCTGTAAAATAAGAACTTTTCAGAACTCAAAAGAACTGAGATCAAAGAGTGACGAAATATAGAAAGTATTGTAATTATTTGGAGAGAAAGTAAGTAATCTCTGCTGAAATTTCAAAGGAAAATAAACTGGAGATGAACAAAAGTAATTCAATTGAAAAAAAATCTTAAATAGAATACGTATGTGATTATTGAACAACAATAAAACACATTCGACCTATTTAGTTTAAAGGAAAACAATATGCTGAAATAGAATTCTTCATCGCCTACCAACTAAATTTCCTAATTTCTTATTTATTCTGGTCTAATATCAAAAACATTGAATAAATATACAATATAATATTCTATAACATTATTTTAATTCCAAAAGATTGTAATATATTCTAGATTTTCGTACTGAATAATCACCGAACTCAATTTTCTAATCCAATTGTTTTTGTCCGGTCTGGTGGGCTGTCACTCATTTTAAAATATCGAAAACCTATGTTTATAAACAGCAAATTTCAGCGGAAACTCTGAGAGAAAAAGACTGATTTTCTGTGCCACAAAATTTAGAATAAACTCTCCTATGAATAGAGGGAAAATATATTCCATGAGAGTAATTTTACATCATTATTTCTAGGCTCTTACGGTTATATTTTTAATCCGAGATAGTTATATTGGCACCTTTTTATTTTATATAATGAAATGGTCTTGTTTATGTTGTGGGTAATTTTAAAGATGTGTGCTCCTTTTGATTTAACACGTTCACTCCTGATGACAGACATATAACCATTTCAAGCTGATTTTAGCGTGTACTACAGTAGAAGAAATGGTTTAATTATTATGGAGTAAAATGCTACCTCTATTTCCCCAGGGATGAATAGGGATGGTTTGGGTGGCTTAACCACCTCAAGAATTGGGCGGGAAAGTCTAATCGTTTAATCTACTCATACATTTCATTTTTAATAATATTATATGACTCATATAATGGAAAAAAGAGACTTAGAACCTTCACGTTCCCCTTAAAATCTCCCCTGTAGGCGGGGAAGAAGCTCCAAATGGAACATACAGTCAACTTCTACATAAATACAAAATAAATTCAATGTATACGTAATAACAGTAATATAACAGTCAGTAATAGTACTCATAGTAAGATTTTTTAAATTTTTTATTACGAAATATTTCTTTTTTGTTTATCATAAGAGAGTGTAAGTAACTTCACTATTTGCAGATTGTTAGTGTGTCAAGCTAACACGTACACCCCCCCCCCCCCCTCCCAATAATTAAATCCAACTCTAGGCACAGACGAATGAGAAGAGCCAAACGTTTCGAAGTGAAATGATAAATTGCCAAACTTTGAACTGGCGGGTGGGCAGAAGATCTGAATGCACAGTCAGTGCTGCCCTCCAGGTGTCAAAACTTAAATTACTCCACAAATTAATGAATGAAAGCACTTCCTTTTGACATTATTCAGGTGATAAATTCCTCCGAGAGAATCTTCTGGCATTGCTTTCAATTTTGGGAATTGATTGATTGGTTTTGTGATTGATTGGTAATTGGTAAGAATCTTCTGTGATTGATTGGTAATTGGTAAGAATCTTCTGGAATTGATTGGTAACTGGTAAGAATCTTCTGGCATTGATTGGTAATTGGTAAGAATCTTCTGGCATTGATTGGTAATTGGTAAGAATCTTCTGGAATTGATTGATTGGTAATTAGTGCGAATCACAAGAATTTCCATATATCACTACGTATACCTCTAACGATCTTGAAAGTAAATAATCGGTCTAAGCCAAAACCTTCTGCTGGTCATTTCGCTAAAGCAATTATTCGAACCATTCACACGGTCTCTGGGCTACTGTGATCTCCTCCATTATTCACTTTGAGGTATGCATGAATAGACCGAGGCTTCGTCTGTCCGAAACAGCTTTGCATCGTTATGAAGCAGCAGCTGAAGCTCTGCTTCACAGATATACCTTCCAATAAAATAATGCAAGTTGTTGGTCGAATCTTGATGGTGTAGTTTGAATACTTCAGCAAGAACATTACAATCATTCACATATTATGATGGAGCGTTACGTTGATCCGACCACTGCGTAAAAAATATATATGATATAGATTTACTTAATAGTCGAACCTACTTTGAGAAGATCTTTTAAATGTCCTCGCGTCCCACGACCAGATATAAACTGATATAACTTGAAAAATTTAAATCGTAAGAAGGTAGAAATTATCAAAAAATGACAAAAATATTGATTTGCATGTAGAATTAATTTAGTAATTGCAGTAACTTGGGATATAATTCAATTCCCATATTTTTTTAGTTTTAAGATTTTCTAATGTTAATGAATTATTTCATTAGCAATGGAGTTTCTTTTCATGCAATATAAACTTTGCAGTTTAAACTAAATTAAACGATAGTCATCTTTAAATTAGCGAATGAATCATTCTAATTTTATTTTAAATGCTTGAGCACAAATTTGCTAGCAACGAATCTGAAACACTTTTGAATATACCTGCTGAATGTTTCGATAAGATATGTCAATTGATTTGCAACTTGAACAAGATTTTCAGTTTTAATTTTCTTCAGACCCTCAACTTCCTTGGATCAGATCAAAGGCAAATTTCTGAAAATTAAAGAATTAGAACTATTCAAATTGAGTGACATTTCATTTTTGAATTAGCTCAGATATGATCGCAAGAGCCATTTAGGTCTGTTTCTAATGTCTTTCTGGTCCATAAAGGCCACTAATTAGGCTTGCATAATTACCCTGGATTAATATTCCTGAGGGCCATGCCTGAAGTTAAGTGTCTTGGTACGCGCAATGTATTATACTCCAGTTTATATAAATATCTTATTCTCCTGTTACATTTGAAGTCGCGAACAAAGGAATAAGACAATTAGCCACTCGTCGAATATAGTTCAATGTTGCTAATTTCAGAATAATTAAAAGATGATTGAGCTAACAATGTTTGGAGCGATGTTAAAAATACAAATTGATATATTGAAGCCTCTAACGTGCATGCATTAGAATTCGTTTAGTTGAACGCAAATTTCTTTGGTTTTGTATAATGAAGCTACATGAAGCTTATGATGAGGCTTTTTTACATTTAGAATTACCCATTTCAAATATAGAAATAACGTTTTAACTTATACTGATGTTCACATATTTACTGAGTTTGGTATAGTTAAATGCAAATATATTTCGTGAGATTAGATATTGAATAAATCCAAAAAACAGTTTTGTGAAATAATTATTATCACAGTGATTCATTTCTATAATAGTATATCATCACAGTGATTCATTTCTCTGATATACATCATCACAGTGACTCTTTTCTCTGATAGTACATCATCACAGTGACTCTTTTCTCTGATAGTACATCATCACAGTGACTCTTTTCTCTGATAGTACATCATCACAGTGACTCTTTTCTCTGATAGTACATCATCACAGTGACTCTTTTCTCTGATAGTACATCATCACAGTGACTCTTTTCTCTGATAGATATCATCACAGTGACTCTTTTCTCAGATAGTACATCATCACAGTGACTCTTTTCTCAGATAGTACATCATCACAGTGACTCTTTTCTCTGATAGTACATCATCACAGTGAATCTTTTCTCTGATAGTACATCATCACAGTAACTATTTTCTCTGATAGTACATCATCAAAGTGACTCTTTTCTCTGATAGATATCATCACAGTGACTCTTTTTTCAGATAGTACATCATCACATGACTCTTTTCTCAGATAGTACATCATCACAGTGACTCTTTTCTCTGATAGTACATCATCGCAGTGACTCTTTTTTCTGATAGTACATCATCACAGTAACTATTTTCTCTGAAGTACATCATCAAAGTGACTCTTTTCTCTGATAGTACATCATCACAGTGACTCTTTTCTCTGATGTACATCATCACAGTGACTCTTTCCTCTATAGTACATCGTCACAGTGACTTTTTTCTCTGATAGTACATCATCACAGAGACTCTTTTTTCTGATAGTACATCATCACAGTAACAATTTTCTCTTATAGTACATCATCACAGTTACTCTTTTCTCTGATAGTACATCATCGCAGTGACTCTTTTTTCTGATAGTACATCATCACAGTGACTCTTTTCCCTGATAGTACATCGTCACAGTGACTCTTTTCTCTGATAGTACATCACCACAGTGACTCTTTTCTCTGATAGTACATCATCACAGTGACTCTTTTCCCTGATAGTACATCATCACAGTGACTCTTTCCTCTGATAGTACATCATCACAGTGACTCTTTTCTCTGATAGTACATCATCACAGTGACTCTTTTCTCTGATAGTATATCATCACAGTGACTCTTTTCTCAGATAGTACATCATCACAGTGACTCTTTTCTCAGATAGTACATCATCACAGTGACTCTTTTCTCTGATAGTACATCATCACAGTGAATCTTTTCTCTGATAGTACATCATCACAGTAACTATTTTCTCTGATAGTACATCATCAAAGTGACTCTTTTCTCTGATAGTATATCATCACAGTGACTCTTTTTTCAGATAGTACATCATCACAGTGACTCTTTTCTCAGATAGTACATCATCACAGTGACTCTTTTCTCTGATAGTACATCATCGCAGTGACTCTTTTTTCTGATAGTACATCATCACAGTAACTATTTTCTCTGATAGTACATCATCAAAGTGACTCTTTTCTCTGATAGTACATCATCACAGTGACTCTTTTCTCTGATGGTACATCATCACAGTGACTCTTTCCTCTGATAGTACATCGTCACAGTGACTTTTTTCTCTGATAGTACATCATCACAGAGACTCTTTTTTCTGATAGTACATCATCACAGTAACAATTTTCTCTTATAGTACATCATCACAGTTACTCTTTTCTCTGATAGTACATCATCGCAGTGACTCTTTTTTCTGATAGTACATCATCACAGTGACTCTTTTCCCTGATAGTACATCGTCACAGTGACTCTTTTCTCTGATAGTACATCACCACAGTGACTCTTTTCTCTGATAGTACATCATCACAGTGACTCTTTTCCCTGATAGTACATCATCACAGTGACTCTTTCCTCTGATAGTACATCACCACAGTGACTTTTTTCTCTGAATGTACTCTATAATAAATAATTTCAATGAGAACCTTATTCAGTTTTCAAATTTCATAAGTAGGAAAGGACGAGAAGAAGAAATGAATTCCTCAGCAGAGCAGATCCCAATCCCTCCTGTCACCTTCTCAGCTGGATTGGTTCTAAGCCAGTAAGTGACTTGTAAGTATCTTTCCCGTAGGTATCTCTGTCACTTGGAATATTTATTGTTGTCTTCTACCGCGTCAGCAGCTTCCAAAGCGAGAAACAGAATTAGTTTGGATGTAGAGCGATTGTTGTTCTGGTGAAACAACTGTCAGTGAGAAATGAGGTGCTGGGAGAAAGTGTTAAGTTATTTACTGAACATTGTACGAACTAATTAATATTGGCTCAGACGAAATACACTATTCAAGGTGATATATTTTATTTCAGTAAAAATATTAATTCAGAAATAGGATTTAAAATTAATATTTTATATTCTTTTCAAAAATATAAATCAAGTCAAAATGTTAAATAAAATCAGAAATATGAAATTTAAGTCAATATTATAAAATTAAGTCGAATTGTTAGATTGAGGCAAAAATGTGAAACTGACTGAGTTAAAATATTATATTATAAAGTCGAATTATATTTTTTAATTCAAATAATCATATTAAAGCCATTTCATATTTTCCAGTCAGTTATGCATATTATTGTTTAAATCCTTGTGATTTGAAGTAGCACGAATTAAGTACAACTCATTTCTACAACTTATTAATATAGAAATCCATAAATAATTACAAATATTTCTCATAGTTACAATATTTTCTTAGAATTAAACAATATTACTGTTCAAATCTCCTTCGTTCATTATATTTATTTCTGCGATTAATCTTCCTTTGCTGAACTCTATTCAAATTCTACAACATATAATTGATTTCCTATTGTTCAAAAATTATGTAACTATTATATTGATTTCATATTTCCATTTGAATATTCTATTTGAAGTACCAATTAGGTCGGATTCCAATACTGTAGGAATTTCATATAAAAATATATATCCATTTTTATCGCAATACAATTAATTGTCCGTTAGTAGTTTCAAAATAAGATAGAGAGAATGTTTACTTTAATAAACATTATATTTAAATCGTTGACTGTTTTTTAAAGAAGAATATAACATTGGTGAAATTTTTTTTTAATTATACAAAAAGGCCTACGCCCTTTCAAACGTTGGTAAAAAATCAAAATTGTGCAGATGTTTGCTTTGACACTGCCTCCTTTAACATTTGAACTCTAAACTAATTGAATATATGTTAGTTATTTACCAGCTAATTAGATCCTCAAATATGAATTGCAATGCATTAAACATTTCTAAATGATTAAGTAGTTGTATAGAGAAAGCCAGGAAAATGTGCCAGCTGTGTTATGTAAACTGGAAGGTTTGCTCTCAAAACCAATTTAAGTGTTATTGTCGCTGTTCTTTTGTCTATTTGTAACTACCTAGTTCTGTAGAACTGCTCCATAATGGACTCCTCTATAGTGAATGTAGAGACCAGAGAAAGAGAAGTAGCCTGTATAATGAACAGATTTTCTTTGAGTCTTCAGTGAAAAACCATCAATTATAGAAAAAAAAACTAATGGCTATCTTAAGGCAGACAAAAGAAAATTTGTTCACTATACGGGGAAGTTCTCTTATTCAGAACTCTACATTCACTAAGGAAGAGTCCACTCTAAAGGAATTCTACTGTACAATTATCAACTTTAATTTTTCTCTACTGTTTTGCACTACACTGATTATAAAAATAGGTGGTAGAACATCCATTACAGCTGACTATTTACTTACTCTTTGAAAATTTTAAGTCAATAGTTCGATACCTAATATATAAACGCATTCATTTCTGCAAAGTTCATTGAAATGTGTATTTAAAGAAAAATGTTATGAGCATTTTAATTAGAAGTAACGTCAATTAAGAAACGAATCCGTAAATTAGATAATCGGCACAACATCTTTTTACGCGAGAAATTTGAAAGATGTGTTACCAAAAAACATTAAGTTCTCTCTGTTTTGGGAGTATAACTAACTTATTATTGAAGTATATTCATTTATTTTATACCCTTTCTATCTTAGGAATAATTGAATGTAAATTAATTTGAAAGCAGCAAGCGAGTAAACATAAATTGAAAAAACACTCAATACGATTTCAATAACAAGTTGATACGCAATGTTTTTCACTTATTTACAGTCACTTCCTTGTTATTCTCTTTGAAAGAAAATATTGAACATGACGAGTTTCTGCGCGTAAGTATTAAATATAGTTCTTATAAAATAATATGAAAATACTACAGTATCATGAACGTTGTTAATATACTTATATTTTTCATACTATTTAATAGAAACTATCTGCATAGAAGACAGCATAAAATTTCATTATTTAAAGCTTCAAGTCCTGTGAAAAATAGACATTGATTCCATTTCATAATCACTCTAATAAACAGTGGTACACAATCCAAACTGAACAATTGGTGTTTGTTTTAATTTATCATCTGATTAGCAAAACAAAGGAATTGATTAAACCAGTGAACAGCTTGCTCCTTCTCTCCGACAGATTCTTTAGTGTTGTTCGTACGGGAAGAGAACAGCTTGCTCCATCTCTCTGTCAGATTCTTTAGTGTTATTCGTACGGAAAGAGAACAGCTTGCTCCATCTCTCCGACAAATTCTTTAGTGCTATTCGTACGGGAAGAGAACAGCTTGCTCCATCTCTCTGTCAGATTCTTTAGTGTTATTCGTACGGAAAGAGAACAGCTTGCTCCATCTCTCCGACAGATTCTTTAATGTTGTTCGTACGGGAAGAGAACAGTTTGCTCCATCTCTCCGACAAATTCTTTAGTGCTATTCGTACGGGAAGAGAACAGCTTGCTCCATCTCTCTGTCAGATTCTTTAGTGTTATTCGTACGGAAAGAGAACAGCTTGCTCCATCTCTCCGACAAATTCTTTAGTGCTATTCGTACGGGAAGAGAACAGCTTGCTCCATCTCTCTGTCAGATTCTTTAGTGTTATTCGTACGGAAAGAGAACAGCTTGCTCCATCTCTCCGACAGATTCTTTAATGTTGTTCGTACGGGAAGAGAACAGCTTGCTCCATCTCTCCGACAAATTCTTTAGTGCTATTCGTACGGGAAGAGAACAGCTTGCTCCATCTCTCTGTCAGATTCTTTAGTGTTAGTCGTACGGAAAGAGAACAGCTTGCTCCATCTCTCCGACAAATTCTTTAGTGTTATTCGTACGGGGAGAGAACAGCTTGCTCTATCTCTCTAACAGATTCTTTAGTGTTATTAATATGGAAAGAGAACAGCTCGCTCCATCTTTCTGACAGATTCTATAGTGTTATTCGTACGGAAAGAGAACAGGTTGCTCCATCTCTCTGTCAGATTCTTTAGTGTTATTAGTACGGGAAGAGAACAGTTTGCTCCATCTCTCCGACAGATTCTTTAGTGTTATTAGTACGAGAAGAGAACAGTTTTCTCCTTCTCTCTGTCAGATTCTTTAGTGTTATTAGTACGGAGAGTGAACAGTTGTGAGCAGATTAAGCAAATTGGTAGTCAATAAATTACATTTCTTTGAATTCATTATTAACTGTTGTTACAAGGGACTTGGAAGTAGAAGGATATCTTCAGTTGGATATTGGATGTGTAATTAATTCTTCACATAAGTAAAATGGCTGAATAGTTGTTAGATAATGAATAACTTAATAGAAATATGTAACTCAATCATCTCGATCGTATACATTACATCTTACGTAGCAATTTACTTCATAGAGTATATCAGAAAAAAGTTTGAATATCAATTTCAGTTAAAAATCAACAACATGAATCCTCACCACGGAATACTGTAATGGGCTTCAACATCAATTTAGGAATATTGAAGAAGAGTAATTCCTCAGATTACTTTTTCCTCGAGTATGAAAGGAAAATTGAGCCTCATCAAAGGATTATTTCTGTGCCCCTAATTGGCTCCACGGGAATTCGGACCAAGTAATTCCGGTGAATTTTTTATGCCTTTGACGTGATTTAGAAACAGTGAGACAGACAAGATCTATTATGGAGACAATTTGAATATAAACTGTTTTATTGCAGATTATATCAACTAGTGAACAATAGTGTTATTGAACGTGATTATTCCACGATACTTAAATAAGATACAAATCTATAAGTGAAGGTAGATAGATGATTAGAATATATCTTCAATTGCCCTTTATCTTCTTCACCCTGCGCATTTAAAAATAATATGAGATAAATTAGGTACCTATATTTCCAATTTGAAACTTATTTATCACTGGGACAATTTTCGCTTCAGATATTGTTTGACTTTTGATCAAATTTCTAAAACTGCATTTGAAAATACATAAGTTTCTTTTTAAGTTTCAATTCTACGAATTTAATTGAGTTTGTTGAGATATTGGCGTGGAGTTGGCTGCGCTAAGCCATTACACGCTGAATAACTCACAACTTCAGGACATTAGAGAGAACTCTTCTTTGCCATTCGAAACGAAGGCGATGAAATTCAACCTAGATATATTTAGCCATTTATCCTACAAACTTCTTTTAAAATTGCCTCAGAAATATCTCTTCAAGATGAATTCTAAGTACCTGATCTCAATGAAGAGATTCCATTTGAATAAGTTTCCACCTACTGTTTTTAGAATTTAGTTTATCTCGTTTGAAATCTGAAATACGGAATGTTTTAGCAGCCAATTCTAGTGTAGAAAACCATACTCGATCATTTTGAGTTGTTAATACAATTGGTTCAACTGTTTCATTGAATAATTAATTAATCACTTACATATTTAATATATATATCATGCAACAAAGAAAGACACTATAATAGAAATAATTTTATAAAATCTTGTACACTGTCATGAATAAATGTCCAGTTCTGTAATTATGACAACAGTTGTCAGACACCGCTGTCTATCCAGCTTTGTTGCTTAACTGAAAGACCAATTTAATTCAATAAAGATTATTATAATACCATAAGAGGTATACACCACACAATATCCCTGAAATCTACTCCATGATATCATCATCAGATCTCTACTTAATCCCCCACCGTATTTCGCCCTCCATTAGAGCTTTATATTGTTTGTGAAGACAGCTTTACGAAACAGTTAAACTGAATTGTTTATGTAGTAATTTATACGCTATAAGCTCCAGCCTGCAACCATTAATAATGCATATAATAGTATATCACACTCTAGATATATTAAACTAATTCATTTAATAGTACTTACAGTGATATATCGATAATGATTATTTATTAATACAAGGTATTCTTATATATCAGTTACTTATAGCAATCAGTCTACGGAGATGACTAAGAATATTTCAGTTACTAATGACAATCAGTCTACGGAGATGACTAAGAATATTTCAGTTACTACTGACAATCATTCTACGGAGATGACTGAGAATATTTCAGTTACTAATGACAATCAGCCTGCATAATACATATATTACTAAAAGTATTTCATTAATATATATTAAAATATTTGAGAAACTGTATGTTAATTGTAGTAGCTAATAAGTTAACTTGACATAATAGATCAATTCAGTAGTTACATACATACAATTATTTAATCTTTTACTATCTCTCATTAAATGATACTAATATAATTATCGCTGATTTATTATAGTTTAAAAACTACCAACTAATTTTCTAGTACAACATCAAAAAGTCAATGTTATAGATCAACCATAATGTATCTTCATGAACCTAATGTTCAGTGAGCTAAATTCACTTCCAAATACAACTTTGAGTGTTATTGAAGCTGATAGAATTTGTACAAACACTAGAAGTAATTTAACATTTTTGATTTTTTTGGACATGATGTTTTACATTGATTTACAGGATCTTTTAACAGGATTTAAAATCACTTGTTTCAATTCTTATGAACTAAATGTTAGACAGTACATTGTACATAATAGTTATGTACAAAGAAGTAATGTACCACGTAAGTCATACAAAGAGGTTACTGTTACCGTCTGTTGATTGTGGCAATATTATATTGTAAATGGGTACTTTAAAGTTTTTACTAATAAAAATAACTAGGTAGAATAAACTAGTATTCAAAGTATGAAACAGAAACCGGTTATTAAATCTGATAGAGAAAAAAACAAGTCAACAATTGGTTCTTGACTTAATTGCCCAAACTTTTCATAAATCTAATAAGTCCTGATACAAATAGGATATTTTTTCACTTTATATATTTCAATGTCATTATCATAAAATAATATAAGTAAGACATTTTCAACTCATTTCGATCAGGTGGTTTTTAACCCTAGTAACCTAGTCAATGGCGCGGGGTGCACCAGTCCTCATGGAAACATAACAAGAACTTTATTCTCAAACAGCTTCGGAATCTAACTTTTCTTGATATTTACTTTATTCACATAATTACAAAAAATTATACAGAAACGAAGGTGATAAATGGTAAGATACTCATATTATGATAATTTGTTCTAATAAATTAGGAGTATACCAGTTATGAAATGCAAGAGTGTGTTTGAAAACAAATGGATGAATGTGTACCTATAATTAATCAGTTAACTGTCCCCCTCAACAGCTTAGTGAGATGTGCGAAAATTTGCACCTCGCCAGTGGAAGGCCCCAAACATACAACAGCAATAATAACATTAGTTTCTTATGTTTACTTTTTTGTCATAATTTAAATGGAAAATTATTCTTATAATATTCACCAATAGATGTTTAAATATCAAAAGAAAGTTTTATTAAAGAAAAAATATTGAAAAGCCAATTCGTTAACCCTTAAAAGACTGACTGTTGAGTTTGACTTCAACAAACCGAATTCATTCAATATAATAACACTATTTCTATCAATCATGAGTAAATAAAGTTTTGCACAGTACATTTATATGATAAAAGCTATAAAATGATAAAAAAAAACAATAATTCGAACCGCTGGTTTCCTAAATATCATTGTGTAAAGAATCCTCTTAAATTTTGTCAGTCTAATTAGGGTTAATATTGCATAAGATTTTTTTGATAACAAAACAAATATAACAAAATCGCTGAGTTCAAAACACAATACCAAACAAAATATAATGACCAATCCGTCGAACTCCAAAAACAGACTGACAGAATTTCTGGGATTCGATCGAACCTATAGTAAACCACTTCTTTAATCAATGTATTTATATATTTTTCACAGATTTCCATGAAAGAGTTATTAGCGATGAAAAGTTGAAGACTTTGCAAACCTTCGTAGTCCCGCTAAGGATCAACAGCTTCCTATACTCAATCCTGAGAGGAATTGTAGAACTTTCCAGAGCTAATACCAGCTTAGATCCAAAGTTAAGGTATCACACCGGTTTTATTTGCTCTCTCACATACGTCATGGAGTGATATATTAATGATATTTTAGTATGTTTAACACACAATTCATCACTATTTTATTTCCCTTGAAAAACTGAAGGTATTAGTTTCCCATTCTCAATATAATTGAATGATTATGTTCAGTATTATTGAACTCGTTCAGTGTAATTCAATATAATTGAACTCGTTCAGTAATATTCCTGTCAATATACATACTATATATTATATACATCGTTCAATAAATGGAAGAACAAATTATATAATCTATATACCAACTAGTTTATAAAAACCAAAACAAATTAGTATTTATTAGGTTATGTTATAACCTAATTTAATTATGTTATTTATAAACTAGTTTTCTGGATTTTTAACCCATTTTCATGAACAACATTAAATAAATAATCATCGCATTCGTTATTGATATGAATTAATATTTGTTCACTACTGCTAAGAAATCAGCTATGTATTTCTGGGTGTACCGTCAAGATTAAATCGTGTGTTTCAAGATGTCAGTCATACATGCTGTGTTCTCCATTGATGCAATTGTACGGTGAACATGAAAGACATCCAAATCGACTGGAGTGGGACAATCTGGAAGATTCAACACTTGTGAGCGATTGGATTTCTGTTTACCCTTTCCACCGACAATGATTGGGTAAACAATTTAGATCTTTCACTAGCAGATAAGGGCATTCGCCTTAATTTGGAGATGAAGTATCTGGAATGAAAGTGATTTCATTTTAAATTTATAAAATATAATCATTTCAATTTAAAAAATGATGCATGTAGCATAATACTTTATTTTTTTTATAAAACAATATCGAGTAAATATTGAATAATTTGTGACTCTCATTCTCATCATCATAATCAATATATTAATAGGATACCGAATGTGTCAGTGTTTGTCGCATACTATAGTAGTGAGTGGTTTGTAAGAGAAGGTTGGGAAGTGTTGGCGAGGGAAACTGTTTGGTGAGAGAAATATAAGTAGGAAATCGTAGGTGGAGGGAGTATAGTAGGGGGATGTGAAAGTAGGAGAACTGAAGAGGGGGAAGTGAAGGAGAGGAAGTGAAGGTGGGGAAAGTGCAGGTTAGAGGAAGTTAGGTAAACTGTGGAGCTAAAATACATACAACTTAGTTAATGCAAATGGTTGTATGGTGATAATATTCAATGGATGAAATGAATCCAGCTACATTAATAAATTATTATTTATTACTTTGATTTACACCGTCTTTATGAGGCGCTATTTATGGAATGTCTGTTTAACCCATTTGGTGACTGACAGACCTGGCACAGCTTATAATAATATATAGATTATAATTCGTAAGTATATTCTTCGTGAATAGCCGTGTCATTCAATCAATCCGTCACAAAATTGGCATAACAGACTTAAAATTATTTGTTGATTACACCAAGACCAAAAGCTATTTGATGATTTCCCAATTCTGTGGAGTATAAACGGTGTCCGGGTAGTAGAGTAATAAATATGCATTTGTTCTCTAAAGACAGAGAGTATTTGGAACCTAGTTTTGAAGTCCCATTATCATAAATACGAAGAACATTCTTCTATCACTCCATTTTACTGGATCTACAACCACAGCATAGTAATTTCAAGTCAGATCAGAAACTACCCATCACTCATGTGTTATGGACCCATCATTTAGATAGTTTGGATCAGGAACGTCTCATCACACATTAATATGGACTTGCAAGAGATTTTCTCCATGATGATCCCGTAGTCATAACTTCTAATCCCGATGTTACGGGAATATGAAACCCGTATATCAAACTTTGGTGATGTGAACTTTCATAAGACGCGAACTGGTCTTAGTAGTATGAACCCGAGTTGGTTAAATAAGAGAGATAAATAAGTTCCATTATCTATATTCAAATAATTTATAAGAAAATTATTCTCAATAATTATGATAATATGAAAATAATATTTAAAAAAATATATTTATTGTCAAGGTTTTCCTACGATATATTTAACTATCAAACAATGTTTTACAGCTGTTGAAAATAAATTACTATAGTAACAATAACTATTTTAATATTAGTCTTTTTAAGAATTGGCAATTGGTCACTTTTCAATTAAAATTAATTTTTCATCATTTTATGATATTATATAAGATATATATTCAAAATACAAATTCATTTAGAATGCCCTCGAATCCTCAGTGAGGCAAGAAGTCACAAGATGGTTATTGTCTCGTCTCTATGGATGGGACAAATCCTTTGATCCTTTCATCCTACAGAGACCAGAACGAAACGCATGGTCTGAGCACGTGGTTTTGAAACCGTGATTATTCGCTGTGATTATAGATGCAAAACAGTGATTATTCGCTGTGATTATGGTTACAAAACCGTGATTATTCGCTGTGATTATGGTTGCAAAACCGTGATTATTCGCTGTGATTATGGTTGCAAAACCGTGATTATTCGCTGTGATTATAGATGCAAAACCATGATTATTCGCTGTGATTATGGATGCAAAACCGTGATTATTTGCTGTGATTATGGATGTAAAACCGTGATTATTTGCTGTTATTATGGATACAAAACCGTGATTATTCGCTGTGATTATGGATGCAAAACTTTGATTATTCGCTGTGATTATGGATGCAAAACTTTAATTATTCGCTGTGATTATGGATGCAAAACTGTGATTATTCGCTGTGATTATAGATGTAAAACCGTGATTATTCTCTGTGATTATGGATACAAAACCGTGATTATTTGCTGTGATTATGGATTAATCATTCAGAAAAAAATCTTTGTGGATATCTATCTATATCAAATTCTTTTTCTACTTACAATAATTCAATAACATTTTTTCTAAAAAAGAAAGTCATCGTGGTGGTTCTATGTATGTAATAATCTTAAAATAATAAACCTGAGTGATGTTAAATGACAAAAACCATCAGAGTATACATACTTAAATAAATGACGCTTATCGATTTAAGCTTCCTTATACATATGTAGTATAATGCCATATACATAAATCACTGGATTGATATATTACTCATATATACCTTTTTATATACCCTTCCAATGTAGAATTTATGTTCAGAATCACATCGAACAAAGTTTTGATATTTATTTTCATATCCTCCATTGGAAGATATTAATATTTTATATGATGGCTAAAAAATCATTGTGTTTTATTCATATGTATGTATTCATACGTCCAAATTCTATTGAAAATCCTTCGTTCGTGGAAATCTCGTTAGGGTTGGCTGAAAAAAGACGACACGTAGAAAAAAGACCCAATTGAGCGGTGTATTTTTATGGCAAATCTTACCGCAAAGACGAAGGAGCAAAATCTATTGTTATATAAACTAAAAATATCTGAATTGGATAAATGATACTGAAATTCAAATGGATTGTATGAATTAAATTACTTCATTGTTAAATTTACGTAATTACCAGTTAACTTAAAATGCTACTTTATGAAGAAGATGTCATGGAGACCCTGAGCTTATTTTTAACTGGGATTAACACATTTCCCGCGACAGCTTTAACTGTCATTATTTCAGTTTAGTTTGGAGAGAAAAATATTAATATTTATTAGTAGATTCTTCCATAATTTATGTTCAATTTATCCTTCTTTAGGATATAATTATACACCTTTAAGAGAAATATTAGTTATAAAGAGAAAAAGCTAAGATCTTCTATTCTAAAAAAAACACAATATGACCCACCGGTGGGTCACATCGCAGGATACGTGTTAAACAAGAGAAGACAGTAGAGTCATTGGGTAGCTGCAACTGAATCATTGGGTCCCTTTGACATGCAACAAAAGTGTCTGTTTCGTTAAGAACATCAGACAAGTTGGTGGAGAAGTTTGAATGTGTCTCACAAGAAGATCCAGCATCTACTTCAATGGGCCACTACAGCAAATGAGCTGAATTTATGCATGTACGCGTCCAATTCTTTGTAGAATATGTAATGATGTGTGCCATCTTCATCCAAGTCCTTTGTACGCAACAATGGGCAGCTTCGGGAGATGTATTGAATAATAACATAATATTATGATGAGATGGACGTTAGCTCATTGAATATATTATCGGTTATAGTTACTAAAATATACCTGTATTAGAGAATGTACCATTGTACCAACCATATTAGATGAAAAATTACCTACCTATATACATGTTGCTGAAGATAATAGTTGCTCGAAAGAATTATTTCGAATATTTAACATTAGGATGATGTATTTAGAAATGTATGTAAATAATTTATATCATGATTGCCTGATTTTTATTAGAAAAAATGTGCATAATATTATTTCTTTAAAGAAGTTTTTTTAAATAATTTGTCTCTATCATTCATAGGATTTTAGAGTCTATAAATGTTATTAAATTCAATTTCTGTTCGTTTGGTTTTTCGAACATTCAGCTTTTCTGAAATTCTTTAAATCCTATCGCAGCTAATTCGAATCAAAAAAATGATAAAAAAATAATTTCTTAACCGCTCAATTTTTGCCTTCCATGACTCAGCAGATTCTTGTTGCTAATTGATTAATCACATTTATTGAAAATTACGAAAGTTTTTAAAAGTAACAATGAACTTATGTTATACTACTTTAATCAAACTCTTTTTTATAAAAATCACAGGGAAGAAAATTATTCAGTTTTCTGGCTATAAAAAGACTAAACTTATTGTTTTTTCTTTTTTAGGTGTTATGAAAAATCCCACTGAGTGTCCCACAGGAAATTACTCATTAGGTATCTATTATTAGGTATCTATTATTAAGTATCTATTTTTCCAGTCACAAAATGGAAGTTTTCGAAATTTATTGATACAAAACTCTACTCCAAGAAACATTTCTAACCGGTTGTAATCTTCATCTAATGTATTTAACAATATTTACCAAACTGCAAATGCTGTTTTCATACTAAAACGGAACTTTTCCAATCGTGGAGTGAGAAATAGTTGCCTAGCTACTCTATTGAATGCCACGACGTTTTCACAATAGACGCAAGCCACTATTCATTTTCTAAGTATTCGCATGCAGGTCCTAAGCACCGAACTTTGACACATATTCTTAAATGTTAGTTGGTTATTCCGGAAACTTTAGAGCCATTCAAGATTTCGAGTCAAGGAGAAACACGTCTGAAGTGCTTAGAAGTTTGATACAGTTTCTAAAATACCATTCTGATGTTCATGCATGAAAACCTCATTAATATCCTAGAAGATAGTTTATGCGAACCGGTCGTCTATCCTTTATGTGTTACAAATAAAAATAGTTTCTTAAAGATGAATAGATAACCATATTACCAAAATTACATTTAAATCAATTGAAATAAATATTATAAGATGAATTATAATAGTTTTGTGTAAAATAATATAAGCTAGAGGGAAAAAATATATAGAAATATGTATATAAAAAGTAATATTTAGTGAATTAAAAACTGCAATGTGAGTTATATGTATACTCTTATACTGAAAATTAATTTTGAGCTTACTAATCTTTTTTAATCTCAATAAGTAAAAAAAGAGACAGACTGTTTCTTGGAGACAATATTAAAGAAAAGACAAAGTGAACTATGAATCACTCTACCATCTGCCATGACTAAAACCCTTAGCAAGAACTGACTTCATTCATCAGGCAAGATATTGGGTAATATCCACATTCATTAGACAAGATATTGGGTAATATCCACATTCATCATACAAGATATTGGGTAATATCCACATTCATCAGGCAAGATATTGGGTAATATCCACATTCATCAGACAAGATATTGGGTAATATCCACATTCATCAGGCAAGATATTGGGTAATATCCACATTCATCAGACAAGATATTGGGTAATATCCACATTCATCAGGCAAGATATTGGGTAATATCCACATTCATCATACAAGATATTGGGTAATATCCACATTCATCAGGCAAGATATTGGGTAATATCCACATTCATCAGACAAGATATTGGGTAATATCCACATTCATCAGACAAGATATTGGGTAATATCCACATTCATCAGACAAGATATTGGGTAATATCCACATTCATCAGGCAAGATATTGGGTAATATCCACATTCATCAGACAAGATATTGGGTAATATCCACATTCATCAGGCGAGATATTGGGTAATATCCACATTCTTCAGGCAAGATATTGGGTAATATCCACATTCTTCAGACAACATATTGAATGAAAGTACGACAATTTTCTTTAAATTTTTTTTTTTTTCAATTTCTATGTTATTTTAAAATGAATCTTGATAAATTATTAAAATCACAGTCGGAATCAAGAAAAAATAGATATAAAATATAATTAACAAATAATTCACCTGGTCAGCTCAATAATATTATATTTACCTGGAATAATGAGAACTATGTGTGAGAAGATGAAATAAGTACATGAAAATATTCTACCGAGCATTACCGGTCAAAAGTTTGAAACAACAAATCGAGGTTGCCAGATGAGATCCCAGGCAATTTGTTCCAGGCTGTTCCAGCGACGCTTGCTTTATTTTCCGAAACCACAAGACTGTTTTTGTGGATGTCACTGGGTGAAAAAAAAAAAAACAGTTACTATCTTATTCTAATTTAAACGAAAGTGATCATGTTTTTTTTCTTAGATATAGTGAATAGAATAAGTAAACGAAATGATACAAAACTTTTTTTTACTACTATTAAATTTTTCTGATGATCAAAATTAACCATTTACTTTTCTAGATACCTTATTTAATTCCTTGAATTATGCAAGAAAACAAGTTTGCTGAATGATGAAGGTTTTCCTCCGTTGTCCCTGAGTACAGACTCCCTTGCACAAAGAAACTAAAGGGCCGTACACACGTAAGGTTTTTTAAGTCTTTTCACCAGACTTTTTGCTAAGCTCCTCCTACTTTTTCCACAAAAATATAAGAATTATTTATTTCAGTTGGTATCTATGATACCTGTAGGGTCGGATGGGGTATCACTGCGCATACCTTTTTTATGGGGTATCACTCCGCACCTCTTATAATTTTAAAACCAATTGTTTTAGCTTAAATCTGATTGCACCATCATTTCAAGCATCCTCTTATTTCCCACATACATCATGACGTACCATTATTCTATACATTAGTATTTCGAGAGTTAAGTCGCGATGTATGTGGAGGCTCCCAAAACGATCTGAAAAAAGTTTGCACTGGTGATTTCTAATTCCCGCAAACTCTCCAATAACTCTAGAACCGAGTTATATATATTCATATTGTTTCAACATGTTAACACAAACATTGACAATTACATTATGTCAAATTTTCAACTTCCTAGTTTTAACGGTTTTCCCGCCACAACCATGCGCATTGATACCCCAGATAATTTAGAGGTAGAGGGGTATCACTGCGCATCATTAATAACCATATTTGTATGTAAATAAATATTAAAAAT
Organism: Caprella mutica; assembly: GCA_947561585.1. Classification (NCBI taxonomy): domain Eukaryota; kingdom Metazoa; phylum Arthropoda; class Malacostraca; order Amphipoda; family Caprellidae; genus Caprella; species Caprella mutica. The sequence continues at coordinate 3,939 of CANNZV010005726.1, read as the reverse complement.
TATGAGTTTTTAGCTCTTAATAAAGGCATAAATATTGAATAAGGTGTTATTTAATTATAATATTGATTGACAATAAACTTACGATCGTAGTAACTAAGCTACTTAATGTGGGTGGTATTAAGGTAGGGAGAGGGGGTATCTAGGTGGTGGTGAGAGGTTATTGAATTAAATATTGATTAACAATGTACCTACGATCGAATTATATTACTTGATATAAGTAGTTAACTAGTTACGTAAAATTTAAGTGTTAAATTTGTTGCAGATTCATTAAATATTAGTTGAAGAGGTACGGGACAATTAGATTGGGGAGAGGGCATGTAGAGAGTGAATCACAGACATATAGATGGGGACAGGGGGATTTAAATGGGGGAGGGGGGAAAGATGGGGGAGAGAAATTTTAGATTGGGAAGAGGGGAATTCAGATGGGAAGAGAGGGAGATTTCGATGGGAAGAGAGGGGGATTCAGAAGAGAAGAGAGGGGGATTTTGATAGGAGGAAAGGGATATTTAGATGGTAAAGAAAGAGGTTTAGATAGGAGGGAGAAGGGGTAATAAAATGGGGAGAGGAGGGTTTCAGGTGGGGGAGAGAAGTGTTATATTTATGCAATGCGCAGTAATACCCCTTCATAAGTGCAGTGATACCCCGATGCACTCACTAAAAGTTATGCACGATAAATTGTCAATAAATATTTCATTTATGTAGGCATTATTTTGAAACTAGTTGAGAAACATCTTCATTCAGGACCATTTCATCACGAGAAATAGAGTTTTTCTAGTACATTTAGTTTTTGAGTAAAAACAGAGTTTGCGGGATTGTGCGCAGTGATACCCCGTGCGATCCTAATTAATATAGATACCAACTGAAATAAATAATAGTTATATCGTTTTTCTTATATTCTCGTGGAAAAAGTAGGAGGAACATACCAAAAATTCTAATGGAAAGACTTAAAAAACCCTAGGTGTGTACAGCCCTTTAGGTGCGACGCCATTTATATGATTAGAACCAAATTGGATATTCAATGAATAGCTTATGAGCTGTTGTGAATGCGAAACAAAGAGGCATAAATATACGCAATGTGTTGACTTTATTGCAAGAGCGGTGAAAACCGATCGATTTACTCGAATATATTATGTGTAGCAAGAAAACACTACCGTTAGCTAATTCAAGTTAAAACAATCTTAACCTTTAAATAACCAATTTTTCGTGATGTACCACTGAATAGAGAACATCAAATACCACCATTTACCACTAAATGAAGAACATCAAGTACCACTATGTACCACTAAATAGAGAACATCCAGTACCACCATTTACCACTAAATGAAGAACATCAAGTACCACTATGTACCACTAAATAGAGAACATCCAGTACCACCATTTACCACTAAATGAAGAACATCAAGTACCACTATGTACCACTAAATAGAGAACATCCAGTACCACCATTTACCACTAAATGAAGAACATCAAGTACCACTATGTACCACTAAATAGAGAACATCCAGTACCACCATTTACCACTAAATGAAGAACATCAAGTACCACTATGTACCACTAAATAGAGAACATCAAAAGTACCTCCATTGTACCACTAAATGAAGCACATCAAGTACCACTATGTACCAATAAATAAAGAACATCTAGTACCAACCATGTACCACTAAATAAAGAACATCTAATCAACTAAATAAAGAACATTTTCAACCACTGCAAGTTCACCCTTCATAAATTTTATTCTGATTACTTTTGTCGTACAATCTGGCACAGTGATGAATGGTGCCCTTAGTGTGAATACTAACTAATATCTCCTTCCGAACATATTTACATGATATCAAATATAAACGAATTGACAGGTTTTGCATGAGTACATTTACAGTTCAATATAATGAACAGTTACTTCTCTCTCATTACAAACTTGATTAGAAGATTCCGTCTATGGTGTAATTTCTGATGATGAATGCTGTCTCATCAATATTCTGGCGGTAGTCTGACGAACAGAGGGTGCTGTGAACGGCTAGTGGGTGTATTTAATGAACCCCTGCACGTGTGATAGCATATCATTTGTGAGGGAGAGGAAGAGGGACAGTGTTTCGTACATATGATCAAATGCCTTTTCATATGGACTGGAGCTCCTTGATTAGAGTAAAGATTGAAATCTAATGATAGTTATTAACATTTATAATTTCTAAAATCATTCGAATTTTCTTAAACCATTCGAATTTTCTAAAAACCGTTTGAATTCTCTAAAAAGTAATCAAATTTTTAAAAATCGAATTTCTAAAATCCACTCGAATTTCTAAAATCCACTCGAATTTTCTAAAATCCACTCAAATTTTCTAAAAATCCACTCGAATTCTCTAAAATCCACTCAAATTTTCTAAAATCCTCTCGAATTTTCTAAAATCCTCTCGAATTTTCTGAAATCCTCTCGAATTTTCTAAAATCCACTCGGATTTTTTAAAATCCACTCAAATTTTCTAAAATTCTCTCGAATTTTCTAAAATCCACTCGAATTTTCTAAAATCCTCTCGAATTTTCTAAAATCCTCTCGAATTTTCTAAAATCCTCTCGAATTTTTTAAAATCCACTCAAATTTTCTAAAATCCTCTCGAATTTTCTAAAATCCTCTCGAATTTTCTAAAATCCACTCGAATTTTCTAAAATCCACTCGAATTTTCTAAAATCCACACGAATTTTCTAAAATCCTCTCGAATTTTCTAAAATCCTCTCGAATTTTTTAAAATCCACTCAAATTTTCTAAAATCCTCTCGAATTTTCTAAAATCCACTCGAATTTTCTAAAATCCTCTCGAATTTTCAAAAATCCTCTCGAATTTTCTAAAATCCACTCGAATTTTCTAAAATCCACTCGAATTTTCTAAAATCCACTCGAATTTTCTAAAATCCACTCGAATTTTCTAAAACCAACTGGAATTTTCTGGAATCCTCTCGAATTTTCTAAAATCCACACGAATTTTCTAAAATTCACTCGAATTTTCTAAAATCCACTCAAATTTTCTAAAAATCCACTCGAATTCTCTAAAATCCACTCAAATTTTCTAAAATCCTCTCGAATTTTCTAAAATCCACACGAATTTTCTAAAATTCACTCGAATTTTCTAAAATCCACTCAAATTTTCTAAAAATCCACTCGAATTCTCTAAAATCCACTCAAATTTTTTAAAATCCTCTCGAATTTTCTAAAATCCTCTCGAATTTTCTAAAATCCACTCGAATTTTCTAAAATCCACTTGAATTTTCTGAAATCCTCTCGAATTTTCTAAAATCCACTCGAATTTTTTAAAATCCATTCAAATTTTCTAAAATCCTCTCGAATTTTCTAAAATCCACTCGAATTTTCTAAAATCCTCTCGAATTTTCTAAAATCCTCTCGAATTTTCTAAAATCCTCTCGAATTTTTTAAAATCCACTCAAATTTTCTAAAATCCTCTCGAATTTTCTAAAATCCACTCGAATTTTCTAAAATCCTCTCGAATTTTCTAAAATCCTCTCGAATTTTCTAAAATCCACTCGAATTTTCTATAACCAACTGGAATTTCCTAAAAATCCTATCGAATTTTCTAAAATCCACTCGAATTTTCTAAAACCATCTCGAATTTTCTAAAACCAATTCGAATACTCTAAAAGAGTTAGAAGAACTTCCAAGTCCAGAAGATAAAGCTTGAAGAATCATCCATGAGTAAGTAAGATAATAAATCCTGTTGGTAATTGAGCTTTACGTCCACCATGTGATGGCAGTCAACATTGATTACACAATGTACGTGACATCAGACCCATACAACTATAAAGATAACCACGGCTAAACAACATGAAAAGAGCTTCAGAAAGTAGCCTCTGGTGTCCACAGCTAGCAAGTCGGTCTATAAAAAAAGCTGAGAAGAGTCATTAAAAATGATATTTGTCGGTTCCATCATTATCC
>CANNZV010005725.1:0-24092 GCA_947561585.1 Caprella mutica | reverse complement strand
GTATGTCGCATTGACTATCAGATTAGTATATGCATTATTACAATGCACTTTGAGGAACTATCAATGCAGTGCTTAAGGCTATGTGATGAATATTTAAGAATTATTTTTAGTAAAAGGGGGAAATTGGCAACTGAATCTGGATTGAAGAGATGCGATCAGTTTGGTAGGAAATTATCGTTGAAATTTCAGAAAAAAAATTGATAAAAAATTTTATTTTACAAAATATGTACAATTTTAATAAAAATCCTTTTGGAAAAAATAGTTTTAGAAAAAAATAATTTTACTAAAAAAATATTTAACTAAAAAATTATTTTAGTAAAAAATTATTTTACCAAAAAATTATTTTACTAAAAAATTATTTTACTAAAAAATTATTTTACTAAAAAATTATTTTACTAAAAAATTATTTTACTAAAAAATTATTTTACTAAAAAATTATTTTACTAAAAAATTATTTTACTAAAAAATTATTTTACTAAAAAATTATTTTACTAAAAAATTATTTTACTAAAAAATTATTTTACTAAAAAATTATTTTACTAAAAAATTATTTTACTAAAAAATTATTTTACTAAAAAATTATTTTTTCTAAAAAAATATAGCCTACTGAAAATTTACTGGATATAAGAAACGAAAAGCAATATAATATATATTAGGCAGCAGCAATATTATAGTGAATTTTATTCCTATTTCTGAGATACTTCAATTATCGTATACATTTTATACTCAAAAACCAGTAATATTATTATATAAAAATATAAAATTGATACATAATTTGCAGGTATATCGCATAAAATGGTTAAACCTCCAACCTGTGAATAGCAGAGTGTTTTTTTTATCATATACCTAAATGCCAAAGATGAAGGTTAGCCATTTGGTGGAGGCTTTTGAGTTTAGGAACCTAATAAGTATTTGGTTTGTTTAATATTTTCAATATACAATAATTTCAATATACAATATTATCAATGTACAATAATTTCAATGTACAGTAATTTCTTATTTAAAAAGACAATACATCTCCATTAGTAGCTACCAATATAAAAATGATTAAACATTTGAAAATTATATTCTATAAAACAATTGCTATAACAGGCTGATATATAAAAACAAGTGTTTTTTTAAATGTACCAATTGAAATTAAAATGTTCCAATTAAAATGTATTGGAAAAATGAACGATAATTAATTGACGAGTCATTTAAATGAAAATGAAATACTTGAATAAAAATATATTGTATTACAAAAATATTGCAACAAAAAGATTTAAATAAAAAATATAAAAAATGTAACTAATTTCTTTTAACAATAAACATAAGTTATTAGAAATAAACAATTTGAGAAGTCAAAGAATAAATTAAATAAATTATTCCAATAGGGTAAATTCCAAGTTATCGGACGGTTCCACATTTGCAATCATATAAGAAATATAACTAAAATAAATTTAATTTTTATTATTATATACTTTTCCCTCTCATGATCGAAAATGTGGATTTGTTTGCTAACCCGTAACTCACCCTAGCAAGAACTACATCTATGATTTAATAGCAGTCTAATGAAGTGTGAGTACTTAACTTCATCACGAGTATTCATTGCTAATGGCGCTAAGGGAGGGGACTTACGTGGTATTTACCTGCCTTGATTAAACAGAGCAAGTCTCTTCAAGGTTTTCAGTGGAGCAGGCATATCGCCAGAACTGATTTACACTCCCAAGGTGAACGCAAAGAATCAAAGAATCACTTTATTCAAGGTGAAATGTGATGTATTTAAGCTAAACGTTAGGTACAGGATAAATTATGTACTTCAATTTTTGTAATCGCCGGAAAAATATAATAAAAAATAATTTATGTAGATCAAATTTCTTAAAGAATAATCTTCGCAAATAATTTCCATGTACTGCAGACCATTCATTTCATATGTACAGGACATTGTCCAATACCAAGTACCTAGGTACTTCGTTAATGTTTAAGGTACTAATTTCTAGAGATATTTTTTATCTATGGTTTTGTAATGTTGATAGACTACGTCAATGCGCATTATTTCTTATATTCGGTAGTCAGGCATTCAACATCACTGAAGCCAGAAATCAGATTAATCAGAAACTGATTCTTTAAAATACTTAAATGCGAGGTAATCTTCCAGTGTCACAATGCACTTCATGTCAAATTAATGGACCGACAGTTGGGCCCAAGACAATAGGGCCAGAAAAATAATTGGGCCCCAGGACATTGAGCTAATACAGACACAATAAAGAAGTGTTACATTGTTATTACAGAATCAATGGTCTTTAATTAAGTTATTGCAATTGACTGATAAAAAACGGATTCGGATATATCCAAAAGCATTATGATTTTGCTTTTGTATGTAAAGCTATGCATACATATATATAATATTTAACTTTTAAGTAAAGTTTTACCAATGTTGAAATGGCCTGACTTGCTCACACACATAAATTTTTTAGAGCAATCTTGATTTACAGTATTTCTACGCCAAATTTATTTTCAACGCGATTTTACTCTAATTTTATTATTAGTATAAATTCAAACATATCAGATGCCGAAATGAGGCAGATCTTCCATGGCATATGGTTGAAGAGACTCCAGAAACCTGGTTTGAGAAGAAAATATCGTCTAGTTTTTGAAAGGCCTTCTTATATATCAAAACAAGCCTTAATAAAGCATTAAATAAAACATAAATGTTATATTTACATTGTTTTTATAGGCAATCAAAATCTTAATACTTTTAATAATAAAACCATCGGTACTGTAGCTTATTTGTTAATGTGTCTTCTGTCACAATTTATTTCATGAGCTGAACTGTCCTGGGTTCAATTAACCAGGGCCCAATTGTCCTGGGCTCAATAGTCTTGGGATCCAATTGTCCGGGGGGACCTAATATTCATGGGCTCAACTGCCGCTGATTTTACTCCTTTACTAGTTTTTGTTCCCACGATTGAAAGCTTTGGAGTAATACTAGTTTTTTATCGGTCCTGTACCGCAAGAACACTTTGTATTCAGTTAACATTTTAATTGAAATGAAGATTTAAAAAAAATGCCACACGTTTGAACAAAATGTATTTTTGTTTCTTATCAAAACCACCAAAAGTTGCAAATAAATGTCACAGTGAAGAGTTATAATTCAAAAAAGTATTCCTAAACAATATCTACCTAATTGTTAAACTATTCTTAATTCGCAAAATATTCCCAATTCCCAAACTATTACCAATTCCCAAACTATTCCCAATTCCCAAACTATTCCCAATTCCCCAACTATTCCCAATTCCTAAATTATTCCCAATTCCCAAACTGTTCCCAATTCCCAATTCCTAAATTATTCCCAATTCCCAAACTATTCCCAATTCCCAAACTATTCCTAATTCCTAAATTATTCCCAATTCTCAAACTATTCCCAATTCCTAAATTATTCCCAATTCCCAAACTATTCCCAGGTGGTACGACAATTTCTTGTTATGAAAAGTTAGAATAAAGTGAAATGGTGTTTTTTCAGACATGGAATGACAAGAGGCAATTAACACAGAGAGAGAATGTCACGGCCAGACAAAAAAAAACCACCAAAAACTTTTAACATGATTTATAGAGTGACAAACATTTCATTCATCACATTACGCTGTTAAAAAAGTTTTATTGTTGAAAAATAAAGAGTATTTTGTTTCCTAACACATAAAGGAAGTTATGGTGGGCCCCACCATAACTATCTTCAGTGGCCTCACCATTATTAGATCTCGCTAAGTTTTCAATTTATTGAATTCTCAAAGTTTTTATTTATTCATTACTTTTTCCATAATGCAAGAAATACAGTATGAATTATATTTATCAAAGTTTCCATCTAATATAATCGAGATAAATAGTCAAATAAAATATACATGAAAAGTAAATAGTAAGAATGATACATAGTAACTATAGATAGTGTAAATTCCTAGTTATCGGAGAGTTCCACATTTTCGATCATGTAAAGGAAAAATATATAATAAAAGTTAAATAATAATTATTGACTATTTTTCCTTATACAATTGAAAACGTGGAGGCGTCCTATAACTCGGAAATTACCCTACTAGGTCCACTGACATATTTTGACTGAGAATAAATCAAGTTTCTATAATGCTAAAGGTCAAAGGTCAAAGAAATACAAACAATAAGGGTCATTCATAACAAAGTTACGGTGTAGTTGCGTACTATACCGGAAGACTGAAATCACGATATAAAAGTAACTGCGTATATGGCAATAAAGTGCGTGAGTAAAACAACAGAGCATCTGCCGTAAAACAACAGTACATCTCCCGTAAAACAACAGTACATCTGCCGTAAAACAACAGTGAATCTCTCGTAAAACAACAGTGAATCTCCCTTAAAACAACAGTGAATCTCCCGTAAAACAACAGAGCATCTCCCGTAAAACAACAGTGAATCTCCCGTAAAACAACAGTGAATCTCCCGTAAAACAACAGTGAATCTCCCGTAAAACAACAGTGAATCTCCCGTAAAACAACAGTACATCTCCCGTAAAACAACAGTACATCTACCGTAAACAACAGTACATCTCCCGTAAAACAACAGTGCATCTCCCGTAAAACAACAGTGAATCTCCCGTAAAACAACAGTGCATCTCCCGTAAAACAACAGTGAATCTCCCGTAAAACAACAGTGAATCTCCCGTAAAACAACAGAGCATCTCCCGTAAACAACAGTACATCTCCCGTAAAACAACAGTGCATCTGCCGTAAAACAACAATGAATCTCCCGTAAAACAACAGTGCATCTCCCGTAAAACAACAGTGCATCTCCCGTAAAACAACAGTACATCTCCCGTAAAACAACAGTGAATCTCCCGTAAAACAACAGTGAATCTCCCGTAAAACAACAGTGAATCTCCCGTAAAACAACAGTGAATCTCCCGTAAAACAACAGTGCATCTCCCGTAAACAACAGTACATCTCCCGTAAAACAACAGTGCATCTCCCGTAAAACAACAGTACATCTCCCGTAAACAACAGTGCATCTCCCGTAAAACAACAGTGCATCTGCCGTAAAAACAACAATGAATCTCCCGTAAAACAACAGTACATCTCCCGTAAAACAACAGTACATCTCCCGTAAAACAACAGAGCATCTCCCGTTAAACAACAGTACATCTCCCGTAAAACAACAGTACATCTCCCGTAAAACAACAGAGCATCTCCCGTTAAACAACAGTACATCTCCCGTAAACAACAGTACATCTCCCGTAAAACAACAGTAATAGTTTTGTCAAGGTGATAGTCTTTTAACCACCATTTAATAGTGACTCTTATCAACTATTTTTCACTGCACAAATTATTTTCGAACCCCCGGTTACATTTTCAATGCACGAAAATACAAGATAATTCATGTTAAAGTAAAAAAATAAACAGCTACTGATATTACATGTACTAAATAAGCGTGTAAATGATTAATCAATTTGATATCAATACAAAAGGGAATTAATATCAATATAAAATGAGGTGATTAACAACAAATTAATCATTAATTATTTTTGAACATTATTCGCAAACGAAATTAATTTCAGACATTCATTTATATATTAACCATTAATTGTATTCATTAATAATTTCTCAATTGTATATTAACCATTCAAAGATAACATATATGTTTTATTTTCAGTAATGCTCTATAAATATCATTCCTATATAAATTAATATTGCAACAGAGGAAAATAATCCAGTAACATTCAGGATATATAATACATTTTAATTTTCCTTATACTGTTTTATCTTTTTTTTCAATAGTAAGAATAATATGAATAATATCCTATATAAAATATCACTTTCTAGGGTAACTTACGAATTATCGGTCAGTTTCACATCCTCGTTCATACTATATAATAATTATTATTTTATTTCAATTGGTATCCATGATACTTGCAGGTATCATGGGTCCCATTAATTTAAATAAGAAATAATTATAATATGGTAATTTCTTATATGACCGAAGATGTGGAACTGACCGATAGTTCGTAACTTACCCTACAAAATTACCTTTATCTTTATATCCAAATTCTCAATATGACAATTGCCTCTCCAAAGTACAGTAACAACAATCAGACCCCTCGTGAGATGCTCTACAGTGTGCGCTATATTACCTAACGGTGCCTAGCGCTTCGTAATGTTTGGGCGTAACGGCGCTAGATCAGACAAGGTCAAGACGTGACCATGGCTCTTACTCTTTACTATTGCTACTATTTACTAGTGCTACTAAATTACTATTTACTAAACAAACTAAATTACTATTTACTGAGCTTACTACAACTAAATTGCTATTTACACGAATCACTAAATTACTGTACTTTGGATTTCTGTAAATCCAAATAGATAAATTTACACCGAGTACTATGTAAATTACTATTTACCTACCTATTGTACTATTGTATACTGTAAGTCCTAAATTACTACATAGTAACCTATTTGGATAACCATGTAGTTAGTTACCTATGTAAATTACCACCTAGTTACTTATGTAGATTATCATAAGGGTACAGTTGCTAGATTTATACCAAAGGTATAATTTATTGAATCTATCCTATATTTTATTTGGAATAGATTTTGCAAAATACACATTTACTTTTATTACTCTTTTTCCTTGTGTACTTCTTTTTTATTAATGCAGCTATAGGTTATTGAATCCTGTCATCATTGTGCTATTTTGAATTCGAATAATATCATTCTAGTAGGGGTTTAACGTCGGTTTCGGAACCAAAGGCCATATCGCCGACACAAAAGTAAATTAAATACGAGGGACTGGAAGAAGCAGTCAGAAATGAAAGTGGCTGCATGAACAAAGTCACCTAACACCGTCGGTGACAATGTTCATGGATGCAGAAGCTGCTCCATAAATGCAGTCACTTACCAAGGAAAACGACAAAAAGAAACACAAGTACCGGTCGCTGCACTCATGGATGGAAGAGGAAAATGAAGAGGCGATAGTAAATAAAGTTTACGAGTCTACCTAAATCAAAATCTAAGACCTCGTAGTTGAAGAGCATAACCCTAGCGCTATCCTCTAAAATTGAAAGTAGCGTTTAAAAAAATGATAAACATGGTAAAAATGAAAGATATTCTAAATTACGCTAGTTCGGGTATTAATATTTTTTTATAAATAATAATTATTATATATTCTTTGATTTCTTTCCTTATATGATTAAAAATGTGAAACAGTTTGATAACTCGAAAGTTACACGACCAAGTACTCATGCAAGAAAGGTGTATTGATTATTCCCTCAAATCCCAGGAATAAATCCTTCTCGCCAGGGTATATGTGTGACCTACAACACTCTGTCTATTATCGTATCCGCTGCCGTAGATATTATCGTACCTTGTGCCTAAACAACATCAATGTCACTATGTTGACATTGACTATGTTGACACCTACGAAAGCATCCGCAACCTCGTGCTAAAACGCTGTCTAACATTTCAGGGCGAACTAAATTTAAACATCCGTTCACGTGAAAATAATAAGAAACTGATAGCAAGACTGTAGGTGTGGGTATTAGCCTATTTCCTTATAAATAAGTAAATTGAGGTATTTTAGTGCTATTTAAACTAATAACGCTATCAAAGTATTTAGTTTAAATAATATTTATAAATAATATAAATTAAAATATGAACAAAAATGGGGATAATATTTATTAGTGTCAATTTTCTTCAAAAAATAGTCTTCTCTATTACACAAATTAATTCCTTTAACATATCAAAAAGTAAGTAAATAACTTGCATTATAAATACATTATATTCGATTTATTAAAAACAAACATATGGTAAATAACCAATTACCATATGTGAATCTGATACCGAGTAAAAATTCACATAAATATTCAATTTAAAAATCTCTTCATGATTATCACTTTACCATATAATATATATCTGAAGCACTAGTAAGCCCTCCCTGATTGTTAATTAATTGATTATTGTTACAAATATATTTAAATCACATCCATTAAATGGTTCTTTTACATATATTTTCTTACAAGAGGGTATTATTGCAGAGTAAAAGCCATGGGATTTTCCCCTCACGCCAGGAAATTTCCCTTTCGGTGCCTCAAGATCACTTTCTCTTACTCTTTGGCTGTGTGTGTGTGCAATAATAACAAATAATGACGTGGGAGCCAGACACGTACCGCATTAACTATGTATTTATGTGAAACACTATTTTTCATGTAAATACACAGCGTAAATTCAGATTTATCGGACGGTTCCACATTGTCGATCATAAAAGAAAATGTATATGACAATTTTAATATAACTATTATTTTAATTGGTATCCATGTAGGTATTGTGAAACCAATTAAAAGAAAGTGGAATAATAAATATATAAGTTTTACTCGTATATGATCAAAAATGTGAAAATATCCAATAACACTGAGTTTACACAATGTGTTTGTAGGAGAGAATATTAGATAGTACTATTAATACTATCTATGCATTAAAGTAGTATATAAATGCAGTTAAATAAACTAATAGAAAAATATTTTCAACAGAATAAAATATAATATAGTTATTGTAACCATTTCCTGAACTGTTATCAGAATATTTTCCTATCCATGCTATACCAGCTGCTTGATAAGCGTATTATCAGGTTTAGTGTGACGGACAGACAGACAGAACCCGCTCTCATTATTGATTAACTTTTATCAATCAGGTTTTAATAACTATTTTGGAATATCACATCTTTCTTTAAAATTTTCCACGAATCGAGGTTTTTTAATTGTATATGATTAAATAAAGAGATGGTGGAGTAGAATTTTACAGTCATTCATTACTGTTTCCAAACTTAAACTTAGTTTAAACAATGTATTAGTTAATTCTTAAAACAAAGATACCGAACTGATCTTTTTATATTTTTATTTTATTTTCCACCGTCGATCACCTTTTGTTATAATATACCTCTTTTTATTCTCATTTTATTGGGGATGATAACCTTTGGAATTTTGACGGCAAAATGTGTTTCACGATGTGCCGTTTGTTTATAAAAAAAATAATAAGATACAAATGTAAAAATATTATATTTGTCTAAACCTATTCCCTATTTTGCATAATTTTTTTCAATATTTTGATGAATAAAGTAACTTGAATAAGTATTTGTATCAAATTAATCAAATACTTCATACGTAATTACTTCAAGTAAAACCTATAAATTTCGAAAAATTACCTTTTATATAGAAACTTAAGTTCCCATATTAAGCAGGGAATTTCTACAGCAACAAAAACAGAAGTTACTTCAGCATTATAATTACTGCCATTTGGAATTTATACTTTGACGTGAGAGAAAAATCATCCATTGACCCGCATTCTCCATGCAGCTAACGCCTCCCATTGGCTTAGCAGTGATGATGTCACAATGGCTCCATAAATGAAGTAATTCCTTGTATATGTACTATTTCAACTTCCCTCATTCTATGGCTACGATGGTAACTAAAATGTGATCCAGGAATTAGTTTCACAATACCAATCGAAGTTGAGAAATAGTAACTGCTATGGCTACATGCAACTCTGACAGACAACCCGAACCACACCCTTGACCGTTTGAAGCCAGGGTCACCTGCACGGTGCATACGGCAATAGTCATCGTTTGAGAAAATAATACCGTTGCTAACATCCATATGACGTCATCAAACTGACAATCTATAGGAAAAACTGTATCAGTAATAGAGCACCCAATCTTGTCGGGTATAGTTAATAACAAGCCCTATCACAATATGACAGTGAAGAAATATATCATGCATCCATCACTTTATAAATCTAAGATGATGACTAATTAATAATCATTATTCTACGAAATTTGTTCTAGGGTAAATACACTATAACCGATAGCAAGTTGCAAATAGATGTTCAATTTCCGATGGAAATTAAGTGGCTTGGTTTGTCTAACGAAAATTGAACATTCTTTGTAACTTGCTATCGGCCAGTATGTGTTATATCGGCTTATATGCATTAACTGTATATTGTGTCTAACGAGTTAAATTATATAGTTTTTCTTATATGTTGAGAATGTGAAAACGTCCAATATATTAGAACTCGACCCATAGCTACTACAATAAATATTTTCCTGATAACTAGGCAACAATAAAATTGTCTACAGCTCTTCGTTGGTTAACGACTTAATAAACTTCTATATTGTATAATTTATATCAATTGATAAAATTACTGCAATAGTTAAACTTTACAAAATTCCATAATTGTCTACAGTAGAGCTTAGAATATCATACCTAATCTAAATTAAAATCTTAACAGATATAGCCAATTCTTAATAGGGCCTACCTACCTTATATAGCAAAACTTTCACGAAAATTGGTATGTATTTTGAAGTTGAATTTAGAAATACTGCTACATCTATTTGCATAAATATCAAATAATTTAACTGAAATAGGTCTGAATAATGTAGATATTTTTTAGAAATAATCAAAATGAAGTAATATTATGTTGCCAAGAGTTCTTAAACCAAACAACGTTAAATGTTAACCAGTGCAAACAACAGTAATTGGCAAAGATTGAATCGTTCTTACCTATTTTCGAATTGATTAATTTTTATTTCGTAATTTTTTTTGGTGACGATACATTTAATGAATAAAATGTAGCATTGCAAGTTTGCAACAATATAGTAGAGTTTCAAATTAAGGTAAGTAAACCTAGATAAATTTAAAACAAAATTTAGCCAATTAATCTAGTTATAGACTATACCTACCAATTAACAAATTATGTACCTACATATCTAGGTAGTTCCTAGTTAGATATTTATTATTCTGGTATACTTATGACTAGCTATTTAGTTAGACTAGGTAGCTAGCCTATAAATCGTATCTAACTAGTAGATATTCATTATAGCTATTTAAATTATTAATCAAAAATAATGCAATCTTCCACAGGTACGTAGGTAGGAAAAGAGTCTCCACATGATGCTAATTTTTCAAATTAGTTTTCTTATTTCTTTTTATTTTCATATCTTACAAATTGGTACCCAGACCAATAATGAAATATCTACGAGCATTACAATTAGTAGCTACTAAAGCTTATTTTTGAAATTATGAAATTAGTAATTTCTTGTCAAAAAAACAAAACGGATAGGTACAATATTCTTGACTGTACATAATTATAAACTATTGTAAACAATCACGTAGTACCTAGCTTAGTAAGCTAGGTAAGTAAAAAAAAGTAGGTAGTTAGTAGTTAACTACCTATCTAAGTATGTATTTCAACTTCTTTTTCTTAAATATTAACTTGCCTATGTTTAATTGATTACAAGGTATGCAAGGGTGTCAGTTTACTGAATTTTGATTAATAGCCTCATTAATAGGTATAAAATATATAAGATTTATTTTAATTAGGTAGGTACCTAGGTTATGTATAATAAAACCACCAGCACCTGGTACCTTTGTTAATTAAGTGATATTTTCAATGGATATTTCCTGTCTACACTATTATTAAGACCTTTACAGTACAATCTGAGGTCACACTGTTATCACCTAGAGTTAAATTTAGGCACTACCTTAGAAAGCTATGCACTTTAAAAAGCTATAAAGCTGATAATTTTAACAAATTCTCCGAATTTAAGACTGTTGTTACCTACAATTGTTTTTTGGTGAATTAGAGATCGTGTCAAGGTGAATTTTATCTCTACCTAAGCTGCAATCTCAATATTTATTACCTTATTTAAGCAACTGCAGATTGAATAATAAAATTGGCTGTCATTTTTAACTACCTGATACCACGAGAACATATACCAACCACGCCTAGAATGCCCCGTACACTTGGGAAGGTAGGTATACGGTATACCTAGGTAAGTTCTCAGTTATCACACGGTTCCACATTTTCGACATGAAAAAAATGAATATATGAACTAGGTTCATATTTCTTATCAAACCTCAATAGATTTATTAAAATAGATAATATGAATTATGATAATTCTTCATTATTAATAATTGTAAATTTAATCAATGATAAATCTCCTGTAAATATTCTATTTTGATGTTACACCCTTCTACATTGTATTAATTAAAATAAACATTAAATACTTAATTCATATCGTTAATTCATCAATATCAATAATTGTAAATAAAATCTATGACAAATTTCCTATTAATATTCTATTGTGATGTTTCTCTCTTTTACATTACATTAATTAAAAAAAAACAATAAATAATTAATTCATATCGATAATTCAATAATATTAATAATTGTAAATAAAATCTTCTATGACAAATTTCCTATTAATATTCTATTTTGACGTTTCTCCCTTTGACATTGCAGTATGTATTTAAAAATGCATTGCATAATTAATTCATATCGTTAATTGTCAAGCTTTATAATTCAGGATAAACTAAAGTTCTAATAATTATTGTTAGAGCCAATTAATATCCCATGAATGAAATACCGTTAGGTCTAATAGCCTAATTGACAGTGACCAATAAATGTAGTAAGCTAGAGTAGTTAATGGAAATCAATTGCATAGAATTTCCTCGTGGTTATTTTTTGCCTCACCTTCTGATAGAATATACACGGAAGCTTTTACGAGAATTCCTCCAATTCCCAAAGTACTGAGCAATATTTTACCGCTATTCCAGTTCTTATGCAACACTTCACATTTAATAGCACTAAATTAATTGAGGATTACGCTTTAAATATCACCGTCAAAGTTCAATTAGGTAAGTAATTTCCTTTCAAAATTTTGATTCAAATCTAAAAATATCATCTATGATTACTGTGCGATAAAAAAAATACTAAATGAATGAACTATAATGTTCGCACACCAAAAGGTCTGCTGGAATGTTGCGTTCAAACCTAGGAGGGAACTATTATCTCAAGGAGAAATGGAAAATGGCTTCGCTAAGTGCAGACACACAACTCACCGCCCATCACCGAGTCTAGAGAAATACTGAAGAATAAACGTGAACCGCCATGATCTTCTGAGTCCTGAAGTTGAGCTTCTGAGATGCCATCCTTATTTTAGGAACTAGGGTAAGCCCCGAGTTATCGGAGAGTTCTTACTTTCGATCATGGAATAATCCCCATATATACTAATATACAGTGCAGTGCGTCTTTGACTCTTTGTCTATTGGTTAGTTACAAGATAAATGTCACGCTTGAACATTTGATATTTATAAATATATATGCGTTTTCTTCAATATTTTTTTTACATAATTTTTAAATGAATTTTGTCTAGGGTACATATTTTTTTTAATTTAGTGTATACATTTTTCTATACATATTTATTCCTTCATAATTTTCTATTTATTTTTCCATGGATACCAATTAAAATAATGCGTTGAAAGGATAAATTATATCTTATTCTTATGATTGAAAATGTGACTAATCTTTTTGCGTGTAACCAAACATGTAATGTGGGAGTTGAACATAAAAAGAACTTTACAATTCAGATGAACATTTTACCTTAATTAAATAAAAGGACTGGTAGAAAATTGAGGAAAGTAGATAATCTCTTAAAAAAATTCTTTCATATTTAAATTTTATTAAGGTCAGCAATTGTTCCACTTTTGAACTCTCTATAACGAAATAGAATTAATAGTAATTAAATTTATTTTAATCTTTTTATAAAACTAAATACCTAGATATAAATCCATCAACTACCGATAGTTGCTTTCATTTCCAAGAACTACAGACAGTTGCTTTCCCTTCCATCAACTACAGACAGTTGCTTTCATTTCCAGCAACTACAGACAGTTGCTTTCCCTTCCATCAACTAGACAGTTGCTTTCATTTCCAACAACTACAGACAGTTGCTTTCCCTTCCATCAACTACAGACAGTTGCTTTCATTTCCAACAACTACAGACAGTTGCTTTCCCTTCCATCAACTACAGACAGTTGCTTTCATTTCCAGCAACTACAGACAGTTGCTTTCCCTTCCATCAACTAGACAGTTGCTTTCATTTCCATCAACTACAGACAGTTGCTTTCCCTTCCATCAACTACAGACAGTTGCATCCATCTAATGAACTAAATGTATTCCAGTTATTTAGTTCTGTAGAGGGTTTAACGTCTGCTTCAGAACTAAAGGTCATATCGCTGACGTCAAAATCAAATTATATACAACTTAAGGGACTGGAAGAAGCAGTCAGAAAGGAAAGTGTCTCCTTGAGCATAGTCACCTACCACCGTTAACAACAATGCTCATGGCAGTCACTTACCGTGAATGCAGTCGCTTACCAAGGAATGTGATGAAAAGGGACACAAGCATCGATGGCTGAACTCACAAATAGAAGAGGAAAATGAATGAAGAGGTGATATTACATGAAACTTTCCAGCCTACCTTACTCAAGAATCTAAAACCTTGTAATTGTAGAATCTAACCTTAACGCTATCTTCCAAAACTTCAAGTAACGTTAAAAAAAATAATAAACATAGTAAATATGAAAAAAGACGATTACAAATCCAAATTATAACAGTTCAGAGCCCAAGTAACACAACCCCATTCTATTCCATTCATTGCAAACAGCTTCAGGATAAAGCCACTGGGGCTTGAAAACACAATTTCAAGTGAAGAAAATTCACTAAACACAATTCAGATAGTAAGTTAGCCAGATTTTATATAATACTTAGGTAATGAAACTAGGTCAAATAATCAATATTTATTTCACAAGTTTCAATTATAAAGTCATAATCATAAAATGGAATATGATGAAGCTAATTAAATATATAGAATCCATTATATATGTATATATACTAAATAACATCCTCTTAAATGTTAAATCCAATAAATCAAACTGTAGCTAATTAGAGAGTAAAGGATATTTCAAAGATAAGATAAAATTGAAAAAAGTTATGCTTTTTCAGACACAGGGAAAATTATTTGCATGAATTTTTTATACAATTCAATATCTTTAGGCAAGAACAAACAGAACACAATAAGATCAAACTTATCAGGGTGCTTCTCTAGAAAGTCCCTAGCTATTTGAATAGCCATTTTTGCAGCCTTGTCATTAGGATAGCCATATACCCCTGTAGCAATGCATGGAAAGGCAATGGAGCGGATTTCCTCCTTCATTGCAAGTTTCAGAGTTTTAGTGTAGGCGCTGTGTAGAGTGTTTGGGTCACGATCCATAGGACCAACAGTGTGAATAACATAGTTTGCAGGTAGATTGAAACCATATGTCATCTTGGCTCCCCCATAGTCGCAACCTCCTAGAGTGAGACACTGCTTGTACAGACTTGGTCCAGCACCTCTGTGTATGGCTCCATCCACACCTCCTCCACCAAGCAAACGTGTGTTAGCAGCATTGACGATACAGTCTATTTCCAGGGCAGTGATGTCACCAGTATACAGCGCAACTTTCTTATTGATCACAGGGTCCCACTTGTAATCACATTGACCGATGAAATCTCTGTCCCTACCGGAAGGTCTGACGTTGGTTATCATGCGGCCCATATCACTCCATGGAAGGATAGCATCTCTGATTACAAAATCTTTACAAGTATACAGAGCTCTCCTGTCAATGAGCCTCATATCTTTGATTAGGTTCCAGTCTTCTTCAAATGAGGTGTGTTTGCTAGGTCTTGCAGAGCTTTCGGTGCATGACTTAACCAAAGGAGAAGCATTGGGATGAGACCAAACTGTAGGAATAGTGGTGCCAACAGTTTGAGATTTCTCCAAAGGTGGATAGGTATTATCATCTTCAGTTTTTGGAGAACCCTGAGCTGTGGCTCCTGATTCTTCGGCTTTTGAACAAACCTGAACTGCTTCTTCTGATTCTTTGGGTTTTGGAGAACCCTGAGCTGTGGCTCCTGGTCCTTTGGGTTTTGGAGAAACCTGAGCTGCTGCTGCTGCTTCTGATTCTTCTGGTTTAGATGGAGATTCAGTTGATTTATTTTTATTTGATCCTTTATTTTTATTCTTACCCATTGTGGATAAATATTCTGATTGAAAAATGAAAGAGTTATTAAATTGTGAGGTTCTGACACAGTGAACAGGGTAAAAACGTTTGTTCAAAAGTAATAAAAGTATTTTGCGATTCATACGAGTATCTGGAAGAAAGTAAAAAAAGCTCATTATTCAACAGAATATTTTCTACGTGATGAAATATTATTTTATTTTATTGAAACAGATTAAAATAAAGTTAATATACATATTGGTCTAGATGTTGATCAAATTATAATATAAGCTAAAAATCATAATGGTGAAATTGCAATTAAATATTAATTAATTTTTTGGTGATTCATATCCAAACATAAATTCAAAATTAATGAATACAAACTACCTGAAAAATTGAAAACATAATAACAACAATGTATCATTTATTATTATAAAATTGTACATTAATTCTTTGATGTTTATAATGATTGGTTAGTTATCGATTGGCAAGTTGCAAGGTTTTACTACATTTCAATTTTGAATTATTTTTCCTTTTAGGCCTTTCCAGTTATAATTTTTTTTAGTTTAAAGAAAGAAAGAAAAAGAAATTCATTTAGCTAAAAGAAAAAAATTATACACAATAATGAATTATTGAGTCAATGTGATGATGTACTAGCAGAGAAAAGTGTCACTGTGATGATGTACTATCAGAGAAAAGAGTCACTGGGAAGATGTACTATCAGAGAAAAGAGACACTGAGATGATGTACAATCAGTGAAAAGAGTCACTGTGATGATGTACTATCAGAGAAAAGAGTCACTGTGATGATGTACTATCAGAGAAAAGAGTCACTGTGATGATGTACTATCAGAGAAAAGAGACACTGAGATGATGTACTATCAGAGGGAGAGTCACTGTGATGATGTACTATCAGAGAAAAGAGTCACTGTGATGATGTACTATCAGAGAAAAGAGTCACTGTGATGATGTACTATCAGAGAAAAGAGACACTGAGATGATGTACTATCAGAGGGAGAGTCACTGAGATGATGTACTATCAGAGGAAGAGTCACTGAGATGATGTACTATCAGAGGGAGAGTCACTAAGATGATGTACTATCAGAGGGAGAGTCACTGTGATGATGTACTATCAGAGAAAAGAGTCACTGTGATAATGTACTATCAGAGAAAAGAGTCACTGAGATGATGTACTATCAGAGGGAGAGTCACTGAGATGATGTACTATCAGAGGGAGAGTCACTGAGATGATGTACTATCAGAGAAAAGAGTCACTGTGATGATGTACTATCAGAGAAAAGAGTCACTGTGATGATGTACTATCAGAGAAAAGAGTCACTGTGATGATGTACTATCAGAGGGAGAGTCACTGTGATGATGTACTATCAGAGGGAGAGTCACTGAGATGATGTACTATCAAAGGGAGAGTCACTGAGATGATGTACTATCAGAGGGAGAGTCACTATGATGATGTACTATCAGAGAAAAGAGTCACTGTGATGATGTACTATCAGAGGGAGAGTCACTGAGATGATGTACTATCAGAGAAAAGAGTCACTGTGATGATGTACTATCAGAGAAAAGAGTCACTGTGATGATGTACTATCAGAGAAAAGAGTCACTGTGATGATGTACTATCAGAGAAAAGTCACTGTGATGATGTACTATCAGAGAAAAGAGTCACTGAGATGATGTACTATCAGAGAAAAGAGTCACTGAGATGATGTACTATCAGAGGGAGAGTCACTGAGATGATGTACTATCAGAGGGAGAGTCACTGAGATGATGTACTATCAGAGGGAGAGTCACTGTGATGATGTACTATCAGAGAAAAGAGTCACTGAGATGATGTACTATCAGACGAAGAGTCACTGTGATGATGTACTATCAGAGAAAAGAGTCACTGTGATGATGTACTATCAGAAAAGTCAGTTATGATGTACTATCAGAGGGAGAGTCACTGAGATGATGTACTATCAGAGAAAAGAGTCACCGAGATGATGTACTATCAGAGGGAGAGTCACTGAGATGATGTACTATCAGAGGGAGAGTCACTGAGATGATGTACTATCAGAGGGAGAGTCACTGTGATGATGTAATATCAGAGAAAAGTCACTGTGATGATGTACTATCAGAGAAAAGAGTCACTGAGATGATGTACTATCAGAGGGAGAGTCACTGAGATGATGTACTATCAGAGGGAGAGTCACTGAGATGATGTACTATCACAGGGAGAGTCACTGAGATGATGTACTATCAGAGGGAGAGTCACTGTGATGATGTACTATCAGAGAAAAGAGTCACTGTGATGATGTACTATCAGAAAAGTCAGTTATGATGTACTATCAGAGGGAGAGTCACTGAGATGATGTACTATCAGAGAAAAGAGTCACTGAGATGATGTACTATCAGAGAAAAAGAGTCACTGAGATGATGTACTATCAGAAAAAAAGTCACTGAAATGATGTACTATCAGAGTAAAGAGTCACTGTGATGATGTACTATCAGAAAAGTCAGTTATGATGTACTATCAGAGAAAAGAGTCACTGTGATGATGTACTATCAGAGAAAAGAGTCACTGTGATGAATCAATCAAACTTGTCACCATTTGAGTATTTTTCAGGAAAATGAAAATAATTACTAGCAAACCAATAATTAAACATTCCAAGTCCAGTTTGCAGAGTATGAAACATTTTCCTGCAAAGGGAAAAAGAGAATCTAAAATGTAGCTAGTTTTAGATATTTTAGAATATGTGAGGTAAATTGGTAGGCTAAAATGTTTATCGAGAGATCTCTTACTTAGTTCAAAATATACAAAATTAATGTAAATATAGAGATTAATTCATATTTCATATTTGTTTCAAGTAAAATTAATGTAAATATGGAAATTTATTCCAATTAGTTTGTAGAGAATATCTCAAAAAAGAGAATATCTCCAAATCCATAAATTGGCAAATTACCAGTCTTCAGAATGTTGGATATTTTTAACACAATATTAACACTTTTCTGTGCAAAGAATCCATAATTTTCTCCTATATTTACTTATTCACATGTATTATGCTCAGAAAAGAAAAATAAATAATATTTTTCTTGGAGAATATGTTACTATAGTTTCTGCAGTCTGGCCAAATTGAACAATCTAATCTACATGTTTACAATACCCAGTTTGCAGATTAAAGCAGAATATTGGACATTTTTTAAATTTCAACATCAGAACATCCTTCAGTTCCTCCTAAATAAATTACATGTATTTTCCAAAGAATACATTAGAACTGCAAAGTGTAGAACAGAGGGCATGATAGGGGATATCTTGGAGAACACTTTCAGTTTATTGAGCCTTGACTGATCATCAAAACTTGGTAATTGGCATTATACTATTAACACTGAATGTTGAAGCAAATGCCTAGATAAAAAATCTTGGGGAACACTCCTGACTCAAGGTAATAGAGCATGTCATTTATTGCCATTTTATATTTTAAAAGAAATTGGGAATTGAGTGCAGCAAATAACATGGGAATATAGGAATTATGTAGGACTTACTCGCAGGATTAATCCTCAAATTCTGTTATACTTTTCAGACTGGACTGACTGGATGACAGTTATTTTGAGCCTTTAGATTTTGCAAATGGATAGAAACTTATCTTTCTTATGGAGCAATTAAAATAGTGTAGCTAGCTCAAAAATTCATCATTTGTCCAGTCTGTTTTTGATGCATGAAATTCCACTGACTTTTCAAAAAAAATTCACCACAATTCCCAACATTTTTCGAGTTTAGTCACTGAAAACAGGATATTAATTGTAACATAGAAATTAATAGTAAAAAAAAACAGACTTCACTGAATATTATTTTCAAAGGGGAAAAATTCCACGAACAAATTTACCTTCAAGGCTTGAAAAACAGTCTGTAAATTTGACTCTTCAGCTTTATGATTAATGATGGCATCCCAAAAGAAGCTGAATTTAACTCCAGCAGGAACAAATTATCATAAATCCTCATTTTGGCTTTTGTTCTCAATAAAATAATTATTAAAATACAAGTAAACCAGACTGTATTTTATGCATTGAACTCCTGACTTTTCCAAAAAATCTGTAAAATATCCTCCAACATTTCCTCTTATTTTGGCTAGTCCTCTAACATTTTACCAATTTTCTTTCCAAAAATTAATGGTAATATAGGGATAAATTGATATAAAGTCCTCTGACATTGCAGGAATATTTATTTTAGAGATTTGAACATGTTACAGGAATTTACCATCAAAAACAATCTGGCTTGTAAATCAGTATATATAGGAGGAAATTAACTTTCATTAAGGATTGCTCAAACTGTCCAAGTAAAATAGTATGGCTCATAAACTCTCCTTTGACTCTCCAGCTCTCTCCAAAAATCACCAAATTTCTCTCCAAAATGATCAAATTATCATAAATTCTCTCCAAAATAACATTGTAGCATAGGAGAAAAATAGATATAATAATATTTCTATTGAATTATAAACAGCACAGTACATTATATAAGAGTATTTTACAAAAGAGTCTAATGAAGAAAAATATAAAAAAAATGTAGATTTCAATATTCAAACAATAAAGGAAAATAAATAAATTCAAGCCCATTCGAATTTCGATGTGAACTTTTTGGGCAACAAAAAAGATAATCATAAGGACTTATCAAAGCGAAGAGATTATCAAAGTTAACAATTCACTGCTAATACAAACTGATTATGTGTTGCTTATATTTCTTTTTCAAAAAATTTAATGGGTGGTCAGTTTTGGATTTCTGAGGGAAATCTTTTCTCCATTTGCAATTGAAGGCTCAAAATAACTGTCACAAACTCGCCATTAAAATGGCGAGTTTGGACATGCTTTATTACCTGGCGCACTATCACCCAGAAAATGTTAATATTTTTCATAATTTGAAGACTGCCAACTGATTGGTCTAAGAGACTATATTCTAATTGAGAGCAGTGACCCTAGACCCAGTCTGCAGAATATGGGATATAAGTATTTTTTCTATTAATAATTTTGAATTAATACCTTCATCAATTTATTACATAAATTTTTATTGTGGACAAAAAAAAAAAAAGAGATATCTCTAAGAACTGTTTACCAGTTATAGCAGAGTATCGGACTCAGCAGACTAGGCTCAGCAGTTTAGCAGATCACTGCAGCCTGCCCAGACTGCCATGTTACATAGTATGTCAGTTAAAGCCAATTAATTGACTTAGATTAATAGATTTCAGAAATACAAAACTCAGATATGTCTAATTGGTTTAAAATTTTGAATTAATTCCTATGTTAATTTTGGCTTGAAATCTTCAAAATAGGGCCGAATTGGCTTGGCTCAGTGTTGGTGAAATTTTGGCTCAAAAAAAGGCTTATAATTTTCCAGCCTCTGAAGCCTTTGAAACATGCGGCTGCATATGCCAGTCTGAAAAGAAGGTCTCCTCAAATGGATAAACTTCACAACTTCATGCATCCCAGTCTGCAAAGCATGCACAATCAGTCTCCAGATATTTAATTTTTGGAGCAATTCATCTCCAAAGATTTTCAAATTTCTCTCCAAAATGGCCAAAAATCTCAAAATACTCTCCAATAATAACATAATAGAAATTAATTGGAAAATTGCCACAACAAAATTCAGGACTATAATTTCAAGGCCGCAATAGTCACCAGATAAACTTCACATTTTCATGCATCTTTTGCAGACTGGAATGCATCTTTTGCAGACTGGGGGAGATTTTGAATTAATTCCTATCTCAGACCCAAGATTTTATACAGAAATTGTGATTTGGGCGCAGAAAATAAGATGGGAACATAGGAATTAATTAGAACTTGACCACAGGATTAATCCTCCATGTTTTAAGTATGGACAAAGTTGCCAGTATATTGGTGACTTTTGAGGGGTTAAATAAGTTGTGATTTTGTTTATAAAACATGTAAATAAAAATAACAAGTGCATCAGACCCAGGTAATGAAGCATGTCCAAACTCGCCATTTTGATGGCGAGTTTCTAACAGTTATTTTAAGTCCTTCAATTGCGCATGGTGAGAAATGTCTATTTTTCTCCTATGCTATAATGTTATTTTGGAGAGAATTTATGACAATTTTATCATTTTGGAGGAAAATTTGGTGATTTTTGGCGAGACAAATGGAGAGTTTATGAGCCATACTATTTTACTTGGCATTAAACATGAAGCATAAGGATGATTCCAAGCGTAAAATCTTCACAAGAAAGTCAAATTTCTCCTTTAAAGGATCTTAAAGCAAATGTGGCGATCTGAATCCATTTTCTCACTAAACTGGCAACTTTCCTGCCACACTTTGCAACATAGTTAATAATCAAATCCTATCATACTTTTCAGACTGGTGCATAGATATCATCATCATCATCACCATCAATGAGCACTTTACCAGTTTCTGCAGACTGAGAATATATAAAATCTGAATTGGGTAGACTCAGAAATCACTGAATTAGTAAATTTTCATACTCTGCTTCAAATATCTAAATTAATGCAAATATAGGAAATTATAAATTAATACTAGATTTGTTTCAGATATTCTCCAATTTTGAATTTCTAAGTTAGGGTTCAAATTTACCACAGACTCTTGAAAAAATATTCTTTATTCTACATAGGGGTGACCACTGACCACAGAACATTGAATAAGAAGAAGCTCAGATTGAACGTGTACTCAGTCTTAAAAATTCAACCAATCACGTCCATTGATCGCTGACGTCACTATAAACGCTCTCTCAAAAACAGTTTGAATGTGCATTCTAGCTCAGCTCATTATCTTTGCTGGGAGCCATATCTTCCTACCAAATTATGTACATGCTTATCTATATTCTATAGCCCAGCTACTAAGCAATAATAAACTAATCTTCTTTGCAACAAACACAAACCGACACCATTTCGGTTGTGGAGACTTCTCAATAGTCCGACGCCCCAATAGCCCCAATCTGCAGAATATGGAACATTTTTCCAAGACTCTCTGCGGGAGTTCTTGATTGAATTTTTAGAAATTTGAGATCTCTGCGGGAGATCTTGAATTAATTCCTATGTTACCATTAATTTAGCTGCGGGAGATTTTGAATTAATTCCTATGTTACCATTAATTTAGCTGCGGGAGATTCTGAATCTGTTACTGAGAGTCAGAGAGTAACTGTCTCTCAAATTAAAATCTCAGCGGGAGAAGACACATTCTGCAGACTGGCTGAATAGCCCAGCAGTTCCATCTTTCTGCATTATTTTTTGATTAAAATAAAAATATGATTAAATAGGTATAGGGGAGGATGGTCATCAATGGGACTAAAAACACAGAAAGATTGATATTTCATTTACTATGGGCAAAGTATGAAAAATAAAAAATCCATGTATAACATAGATATTCCTTTATAAAATGAAACTAACTCGAATGCTATCACATATTCTGTTGACTAGAAAAAAATTAAATAAAAAGCAAAAAAAAATTGTCCCACTGTATAACATCACTGGTGAACAATGAATGGGACATACCCTGGTGAACGATGGGAGAGTTTATCAAATTTGTTTATTGTCGAGGTTATGGTCAAATTTCAAGTTCGAATTATCTCTTTATGTTGTCCCACACTTAGTTGGTTCATATAATATCAGTTTGATGTCCTCTAGCCTCACCGGTGCCATGTCAGGAACATTTGGAAAATTAAGCTCATTCCACTTATATATCTTTTTCATGCTTTTGGCCAACAGAATACGTTATAGAAGTCGCATCAAATTCAACAAGTGCATAAATCTTCATTTCCAACGTTTTCGGTAGAGATTTATGTTCTTCAGACGAATGGATCAGTTAGATTAAGAGTTCTATACCAGACCAAGAACAATAGTTCACAGGCCATCTACGGTGGATACTTTATGAAGTGATTTTGAAGGCCTTATCCTTAGTGGCACCAGCAAAAAGCTTTTTCTTTCTCTGGTGTATCAGTTGCAATCATGCTGTGTCTTTTTCTTTTATTAATGATATTTGTTTTCTATGCAGTGCTTTGTGATGACCTCAGATTGCTAAAGTCCTTGAACATGGTCAAAAGTACAGCTTCAGCTGGAAGCTCTGTTTCTACAAGAAGCCCTGAAGCTACAGTTCACATTATTGTATCAAAACTAGGTATTTATTGATTCATATGGAATAACTATACAGTTTGTTTAACAATAGTGCACTGTCCCATTGTTAACCAAATTTCCTGTCCCAATGATCACCATGACG
>CANNZV010005724.1:0-24075 GCA_947561585.1 Caprella mutica | reverse complement strand
AGTATGTCCACATAACATATGTTATTAGGTGTAATTCCTTAGTGTGTCCTCATAACATATGTTATTAGGTGTAATTCCTTAGTGTGTCCTCATAACATATGCTATTAGGTGTAATTAATCATTCCTTATGAATATAATCCTCCCCAGTATTCTTTATTTATATATAAATATATGATGATTATTTTGAAAACTCTCTCAACATAATTGGACGTTAAGTATTTTTATTTATCCGCTAGTTTGTTGTACTGCACACTTTATGAGGGTTTAATGACATGGGGGTTATATATACATATATGTTTATTCTATTTCATAATAAATTAAATGAAGGTATTATCGCACGCTAGGTATCAGGGGTTAAAAAACGCGCTGAGCATTCTCAAGAGTACGCAAGTCGGCAAATTGTGAAGAACATATGTATTTTATTTTCTGACTATCAAAATATATGTAATATATGTAATAGGCTAACTAGATTAGACAAATTCAAAACAATAACAAAGCTGATTCTAAGACAGTGGATCTATATAAAGAATCCAAGTACCTAATTAAGTATTTCTTACTAATAGTTTTCATGTATAATATAATTTTTCCGATCTAGAGAACTATTCATTTTTTAACATTTTGCATATGAATAGGTATGTACGAGAGCTACCTACTAAGTTTTTATCCTTTTTCTTCTTATGAATCTTAGAAAGAGTGAAAGTTGAGTTTTAATATTTCTTATATAATAAATTGTGAAAAGAATACTTTATCGATTTCTTTTCTGTTAGCTGTAATGTGTTATGTAACTTTAGCTCTTCAAATGTAAAGCAATTCCAGAATTTTTAATTTAGAGTGGGGAGGACCTTTAAAAATAAATATACTTACACAGTGAATATAATTATATAATAATGATTAGATTAAATACTTACTTATGACTATTAGAAAATATATGGTCAGAAATCTATTGGACGGTATTAAACAGTATATTTTATTTTCTAAAAGGCCCCCTGTCAGAAGAAGCAGACCTTCTTTAAATAATAAAAAACAGTTATCTTTATTTAGACAATAAAGTAAATTAAAGAGTCAACAAACGTGTTTCTTTTTTCTATCATGTCATTGTTATCTGCTCGTCATTTCGCCGTGTTTGGCTCCTACTTCCGGTCTATCGAGTGAAGGTCAATATCACATTCTCTGAAACCATTCCGTAACACTGGCTAGTTTCCAGGAAAAGAAACGTGACACGCATGCGCACTACGTGACACAGAGCGTGAGTGAGTGCCTATTAGTGGTAACGTATTTGAAATACATGTGCTGTTTGTTGTTTATTGTATTAGTACAGTGTAATGTATCGTTATTGTATACCATTTTATATGTGTACAATAAATCGTCTATCTATATTATTATGATTAATTTTAGTTTTTTTTTTTGTATTTAGTCTTCATTTTCTAATGTTGATGTAATTTGCATATGTTTAAGGGTCCTCTCGAGAAAAATGAGTTTATTACATAATATCATAGAACTAAAGTATATAGGATCATTAAACTGTATACCGCATACAATTCGGTTCGGCATACAATTTTTATATGCTTTAAGTTTTCATACTCTGTGTGCAACAATTGTCCGAAACATGAATCTGACGGTGAAGAAAAAGATTGTACACTCTTTGATTCGCTTACCAATTTGAATTCTATGAAAAAAAATGCAATATCGACCAGTGTTTAAGATTAAATTACTTCCTGAAATATATAAACGTATCTATACCTAATAAGTTTCTCCAATTTCATACCTCTAAAGGAATATTAATAATGAATTAATGATACCTACCTAGTTGACATTCAAAACAAACTGTGTACATTCTTTTTCTTTGAACTGAATATCAGCAAGTTGGAGATAAAACAGCTATTTTAAAATTTTGATCGAAAGAAATCTCCAAAAGCATATGCCATATACAATTAAATAAATGCTATCAAATTACTTAGGGTTTGCATAAAAATTATAAGAAACATTAGCCTCATTGATTAATGCCATAAAAATTACTTGAAAGGGACCTTCAAACATAAACAATCGATTCTTTATGCGTAAGGGAGAACTGGGAGCATTCGGACAACTCGTTTAAACATGTTTATAATTGTTGGAACTACCGCTTATTGCAACTGAATGTGTGCTACCTATTAGCCGTCAGCTATTTGTAAAATCCAGTGCGTAGAGGTAGCTTGTCGCCCCCCGAGGTGTAATTTACCGTTTTCATCCATATTGATGTAATTTTTCGTGATTCAATTGGATCGTGTGTGGACTATATGAATACGAAACTGATTCTCAATCTCAATGGTATGAATTATATCAATATTTTATATTTTGTTTGGTGTGTTAAAAAAAGGATACAAATGAAATTAGAAAAATGGAGATGTTTTTAATTTTGAAGTGTCATTTGGGATGAATCGGACTCTTCTGTTTAGGTTGGTTCGGACGATGTCCGAACTTTCCCTCTGTATCCGATTCAGTCCACCATTACGATTTATTGAAGTTATTCTTATTAAAAAGGACATTCTGAACTTGAAGTTAATTATTTTAATTGAAACAGCATTCTTTTATAAGATTACAAGTTTCAAACTTTTAATATTAGTGTCTTTATTTTACAGATTGACGATCGTAATCATGCCTTCTCATTATAAAAGGAAAACTGATAGAGTCCGTAATAAAGGAGGTATTCAAAAAACATTTGATGAATTCCAAAAAGTTTATCTGTCAGAAAAGCTGCTGAAATTGGAGGTGTAGTAAGATATTCACTTATGGACTATACTTTAAACATTCGATCAAATATTTAAGATATAATTTACTATTTTTGGCGTAATTCCAAGAAAAAGGAAACAGTTTCAGCCAAATTAAAAGGAAATAGTTATACCAATTGTTTTTGATACATATCTATTTAATATAAAGATAATTTCTCAGTGATTACTCATGGGCTATCTATATTTTGTTGGAGAAAATGTTCAATAATTACAATAATGATAGAATTTCAAATACGATGAATTATTACTGTGAATAAGAAGTCATTATGGTTTATTTCAATTAAATTAGTTGATCCGAATTCAATCCTATCATTTAATTACCCAAATTTCCAATGTTTTAACTTAACTATTTTTATGGTGTCCGATTCATCCTCACAGCTTGTCCGAAGTCTCTTTCTAGGAAGGAGCATTCGGACACTTGAATCTCTCTTACATTTTGTCTTATAACTTTCGAATGAAGGTTTAAACTGTAAAACAGTCTCAATAAAATTGAAGTAAAATGATTTATCTACATACAGAAATCTTTAAATAGTAAAATTCGAATTGGTTTACGAATTATTCAGTTTTTAAAAACTGTCCGAATGCTCCCTGTTCTCCCGTATAGTGCAATAGAGAAAATGTATATACTGTTGATTAATAGTTTAATTAATTTACAATAATAAGAAGAATCTCTTTCATCAAATTGATATCTAATTATTATATTCATTTTGTGTTATGAATCTTCACATTAACTATTGATTATAGGAATTAAATAATTAGTATTTGAGTGGACTGCCGACTAACTGCATTCAAAAGATAAAATTAACCTTATTGACTTCGACATGTCTTAGCGTAGTAAGTAGCGTGAGACATGACTTAGCGTAGTAAGTAGCGTGAGACATGTCTTAGCGTAGTAAGTAGCGTCAGACATGTCTTAGCGTAATAAGTAGCGTGAGACATGACTTAGCGTAGTAAGTAGCGTGAGACATGTTTTAGCGTAGTGAGTAGCGTGAGACATGTCTTAGCGTAGTAAGTAGCGTGAGACATGACTTAGCGTAGTAAGTAGCGTGAGACATGACTTAGCGTAGTAAGTAGCGTGAGACATGACTTAGCGTAGTAAGTAGCGTGAGACATGTCTTAGCGTAGTAAGTAGCGTGAGACATGACTTAGCGTAGTAAGTAGCGTGAGACATGACTTAGCGTAGTAAGTAGCGTGAGACATGACTTAGCGTAGTAAGTAGCGTGAGACATGTCTTAGCGTAGTAAGTAGCGTGAGACATGACTTAGCGTAGTAAGTAGCGTGAGACATGACTTAGCGTAGTAAGTAGCGTGAGAAATGACTTAGCGTAGTAAGTAGCGTGAGACATGTCTTAGCGTAGTAAGTAGCGTGAGACATGTCTTAGCGTAGTAAGTAGCGTGAGACATGACTTAGCGTAGTAAGTAGCGTGAGACATGACTTAGCGTAGTAAGTAGCGTGAGACATGTCTTAGCGTAGTAAGTAGCGTGAGACATGACTTAGCGTAGTAAGTAGCGTGAGACATGACTTAGCGTAGTAAGTAGCGTGAGACATGTCTTAGCGTAGTAAGTAGCGTGAGACATGACTTAGCGTAGTAAGTAGCGTGAGACATGACTTAGCGTAGTAAGTAGCGTGAGACATGACTTAGCGTAGTAAGTAGCGTGAGACATGACTTAGCGTAGTAAGTAGCGTGAGACATGTCTTAGCGTAGTAAGTAGCGTGAGACATGACTTAGCGTAGTAAGTAGCGTGAGACATGACTTAGCGTAGTAAGTAGCGTGAGACATGACTTAGCGTAGTAAGTAGCGTGAGACATGTCTTAGCGTAGTAAGTAGCGTGAGACATGACTTAGCGTAGTAAGTAGCGTGAGACATGACTTAGCTTAGTAAGTAGCGTGAGACATGACTTAGCGTAGTAAGTAGCGTGAGACATGTCTTAGCGTAGTAAGTAGCGTGAGACATGACTTAGCGTAGTAAGTAGCGTGAGACATGACTTAGCGTAGTAAGTAGCGTGAGACATGACTTAGCGTAGTAAGTAGCGTGAGACATGTCTTAGCGTAGTAAGTAGCGTGAGACATGACTTAGCGTAGTAAGTAGCGTGAGACATGTCTTAGCGTAGTAAGTAGCGTGAGACATGACTTACCGTAGTAAGTAGCGTGAGACATGACTTAGCGTAGTAAGTAGCGTGAGACATGACTTAGCGTAGTAAGTAGCGTGAGACATGACTTAGCGTAGTAAGTAGCGTGAGACATGTCTTAGCGTAGTAAGTAGCGTGAGACATGACTTAGCGTAGTAAGTAGCGTGAGACATGACTTAGCGTAGTAAGTAGCGTGAGACATGACTTAGCGTAGTAAGTAGCGTGAGACATGTCTTAGCGTAGTAAGTAGCGTGAGACATGACTTAGCGTAGTAAGTAGCGTGAGACATGTCTTAGCGTAGTAAGTAGCGTGAGACATGACTTAGCGTAGTAAGTAGCGTGAGACATGACTTAGCGTAGTAAGTAGCGTGAGACATGACTTAGCGTAGTAAGTAGCGTGAGACATGACTTAGCGTAGTAAGTAGCGTGAGACATGTCTTAGCGTAGTAAGTAGCGTGAGACATGACTTAGCGTAGTAAGTAGCGTGAGACATGACTTAGCGTAGTAAGTAGCGTGAGACATGACTTAGCGTAGTAAGTAGCGTGAGACATGTCTTAGCGTAGTAAGTAGCGTGAGACATGACTTAGCGTAGTAAGTAGCGTGAGACATGTCTTAGCGTAGTAAGTAGCGTGAGACATGACTTAGCGTAGTAAGTAGCGTGAGACATGACTTAGCGTAGTAAGTAGCGTGAGACATGACTTAGCGTAGTAAGTAGCGTGAGACATGACTTAGCGTAGTAAGTAGCGTGAGACATGTCTTAGCGTAGTAAGTAGCGTGAGACATGTCTTAGCGTAGTAAGTAGCGTGAGACATGACTTAGCGTAGTAAGTAGCGTGAGACATGACTTAGCGTAGTAAGTAGCGTGAGACATGTCTTAGCGTAGTAAGTAGCGTGAGACATGACTTAGCGTAGTAAGTAGCGTCAGACATGTCTTAGCGTAGTAAGTAGCGTCAGACATGTCTTAGCGTAGTGAGTAGCGTCAGACATGTCTTAGCGTAGTAAGTAGCGTGAGACATGACTTAGCGTAGTAAGTAGCGTCAGAAATGTCTTAGCGTAGTAAGTAGCGTGAGACATGACTTAGCGTAGTAAGTAGCGTCAGACATGTCTTAGCGTAGTAAGTATCATGTACGCTATAACGCATTGTTGTTTGTTAGTATATTGGGGGTAAATAAACAGGGGCGGGGGGGAGAGTCAAGAGCTGGCAGTTAGCCAAAGCTGTGGACAAAGGAACTGAAATGTGAGGGACTTAAAGATATCCTAGCTAGAGGAGTGTGAGGAGAATGAGGGGAATAAAGTGAGTGAGGAATGAAGAGGGTGAGATGGAAGTGAGGGGAATGAGAGGAAAGTGAGAGAATAGAGAGAGGAGAAAAGTAGAGAGAAGTGAGGGGAGTGACAGTGTACCTAGGTAGAGAGAAGGAGTGAGAGGCACAAGGAAGAAGGATCCTTCAAAGGGCATAACTACCCAATCGAAAAGGTCCCTTTGCGTAGTAACTACGAGATTAAAGTACGAGAAGGGAGTTTATCAACACTTTGAGGACGGACAGAGTAGGTGGACTCTCATCTCATCACATTCCCAAATTGGAGTCTATTCACTCCAAACGGTAGACCCAAACCTGACAAAGGAAGAGCATCCGCAAATTTTCAGCTCCAAGATTTATCCTGGACTTAGTCAGTCACCCCTGACAATCACTGCTTCACTCACAGGGGCTGTCCGAAGCCAGACTTTGAGACAGCAGGAGTTGACATGATCTCAGTCACCACAAAAATGAGCCAGTTTTCTCAGTAAAAGAAGAGTAGAAGGTGTTTTCCCTCTCATCTACACGAAGGTAGACACAAGGGCGAAGGCAAAGTCTAAGTGTGCCCAAAAAGCAACTACCACCAGCCACACACCTGCTCCTACTCAGAAAAGTGAAGTCCAGTCAGCGCCTGTTGTTGTCGACCCCGCTCCACCACTGACACAGTGGTGGAGCCCGACAGGGAAACTTTTCTCCGATTTGAGCAGACGAAACTCCTGCTGCGCCCCAACGACAAGCCCGCCGGAGAGTTTGGGGCAGTCAGCGCCTGTCAGGACCAACACTATACTCAGTAATCAAGCTCAGTGAGAATCCTGTCTGGATGAGTCAACCGGTGCACTATTGAAAATTTCGGTTTGGCAGTGTTGTACTGAACTGAGGTGGAACCACCTTCTAACCCTGCACAGTTACGGATGGGGTTTTGGTACATAACGAAGTATTCATGGGGTTCAACTTCAGAGAATCCCCTATAAGTATCTCTATGAGGTGACCCTAGTTAGCCATTGCTCTAGGGTGAAACAGATCGAGGTCTCCCAACCTTCAAGCGCATATGGCCCCAGCTTGTACTTGTTCCAGTCATTTGACATCTGCACGCAGTTTCTGCGACCAGAACTTACCAATAGTGATCTTACAAGGGGGTGTGAATTGTGAGTACGGCATCCCTATTTCGGTAAAAAAAATTCTCTTAATATATCCAAGGATGTTGTTTGACTTCTTTTCAGCTCCTAAGTACTGATTGGAGAAAACTTTTTTCACGGGTGATTAGAGCACCAAGATCTCTTTGTTCATCAGTAGGCTTGATGAAGACCCCTCCGACCAAAGTGAGTTAGCTTCCGGGTTCCAAGAATCCACATGGAGCACTCTACACTTATTTACGTTGAAATGCATCAGCCACGAATCCAACCAGCCTTGCACTCAGTCGGTTTTCCTGGAGTTTCCTAACGGCACCTGGATCCGCGAAGAGGAAAATGAGTTGAAAGTGAGAGAAGTGAGAGGAAAGAAGTAAGAGATTGGAGAGAGATGTGACAGGTGATAGGGAGATTGATTGTAACAACAGGGGTGTAGCTAATAGATAGTGTATGTCACATCAATATTATTGGGTAAAGGATCTATCTTTCATGTACTATTATGTTTTTTTATTTATTATACAAATGAAAAATGATTCAAAATCAACTGTCCCATTTCATCTATTAATAAAATGATATTAATATTTAGAGTCTAGAGACAAAATTCATTGAAAAGAGAACATTTAGAAGTTTATATTTATTTCAATTTAATATGATATTCGAATGACAGCCATAATTTGTTAGATAATCTTGCATTCTTTTAACTTTTTTTTCAACTTCTCCAGGGTTTTTCCCATCACCTACAAAATTTTATGCGAAAATAGGAAAGACAATTCAGTTGCTGTATGTTGCTATGCTTTGTAAAAGGCATGTATTTAATATATCATCACTGTAGCCATCATTTGGCGTTAGGTAAGGTATAGGTCCAAAAGCGATAGATGAATACTTTGAAAATATCTTATGTGGACGGTTACTCCTTGCTGTTGTAACAATAATTCGAACATAACTCTTCAATAATTGAAAGACGAATTCTATATTCAAATTACCAATCACAGTGCAAGTTTTATTTGTGTTTCTTATCGTAATTATAAGGACTTTGAGGGATAACTTAAATCACCTGTCACTGTAACTAGCAAAGAACATACACATTGAGAAAAATTTCGACTCAACCTGACTCCTTGCTTGAGTCAAGGCTGACATCAAAACTCCAATAGTGGAGTCTTTTTTATTGATTGACTCTACCCGAGTCAATCTGACTATGAATTAGAAGTCAATATGATTCTTGTTTGTGAGTAAAATAATTAGTATGAGTCAATCTGACTATGAATTAGGAGTCAATATGACTCTTGTTTGTGAGTAGAATATTAGAATGAGTCAAATTGACTCATTGAGTCGGTTTTGGGACACACTGTAAACTCAAATTTTGAGTCAATTTGACTCGTATTTTTTTCTCAGTGGAGGAATAGAAGAAAAAAATCAATGTTGAAACCCCTTCCTTGGCCTGAAATACCGAAGAAGACAGAAAGAAAAAATAGCACGACTTTGTCTGGCAAATTGTGGCTATTGTCTTCAGGATATAATTTTAATAGCCAATTGAAGAAAAAACTATCAAATGTTCTCTGTTCAATTATTTTTGTCTCAACACTTTAGGTTTGTTAGTTGATATTTTACTGACAAATGAAATTGTTCTTTAGTTTTGGAATCTGCCTATTTTATAAAAATTGAAATTTAAAAAAAAAAACGAATTAAGATTTAATAATTTATTAAAATATTTCTTCAAAATGAATATTTTCATAAATATAATTTAACATATTGTTAATTATTATCCATTTTTTTAATACAGTATTTGTTTTATCATTAATTATCTACCATTATATTTATTAAATGCAAAGTAAATCAATTACATAAACTGCAGAAAACATGTTCATTTTTTCTTCAAATTCTAAGAAGATTGTTAAAAAAAAACATTAAAATTAATGGCATTTTCCATCCCAGTATCTGACTTAACTAATTAGAAATATATCTAATTCTTCTTTCTTTTTAAAATTTTATTAGTATAATTAATTTATAATATCTTTGCTCCAAATTCTTGAATTTAGATAAAGTAAAACTTATTCTTATACTTTGATTGATTTTAAGTATGTGACAGAACTTGAAAATTGTTTTTAGTTTTGAATATATTTCAAATAATCTTTAATTATTTCAAAGCAATAACTAACAGAGTTAATTAACTTTACTGCATGAAGAGAACCTATAGTAAGTTTTAAACAATTTTTCTATTTTAAGTAGAATTACTTACAGTAATAATTCGTTTATACTGTATAATGATGAATTTATTTATTTGAATCGATCAGCAATATTAATTTTAGGAGAAATTTAATGAATTCAAATTAAACTGAA
Organism: Caprella mutica; assembly: GCA_947561585.1. Taxonomy (NCBI): domain Eukaryota; kingdom Metazoa; phylum Arthropoda; class Malacostraca; order Amphipoda; family Caprellidae; genus Caprella; species Caprella mutica. The sequence continues at coordinate 14,421 of CANNZV010005724.1, read as the reverse complement.
AAAAAGACGGTTATTTAAAATTGGTATATGAAGGAAAACAAAAAAAGCTTTTTTTAAATTTCTTAGCCTTTTACGACCGCGTGTCGTTAATTGTGTCCCATGATAAAATAAATTCATGAAATTTCAAAACTAATTGAAATTAGTATATATATTAACTATTTATTGGCTACTAACTAAACAAATTCAAAGTTTATAAAATATTAATCTTTGAAAATTAATTTCGAAGAAATCTTTTTTCAAAAAATTCTTTTTTGAAAATTAATTAGTTATAAATAATAAAACTTTATGTGATGATATGCTAACTATATTCATTATAATAACCGATAATGACAAGTTCAAAAGTATAAAATGTATTAATTAGTATCCTTTTTACATCCAAGATGAAGAAGAAACACAAATTGTTGACAGAAATGCTTGCCGTTCGTAATATGAATACACATTATGTAAATAACACAATTTTAATTAGCTACTTTTTTTAAATAATAGCTTTCAATTGCATTGAAATAAAAAATAATAATTAAATTAAACGGACGCTGTAGTTCATAATATGAATACACTTTTAATAAGTCTTTCAGCCTAATTTCCATTCGGTCAAGTGTCCGCATTTTATTACGAACATGAGTTTAAACTCGGCATCAATGCACACAATTTATTGGTTCGTGACCTACTTGGTTGGTTCATTAACACACACTGCCCGACTACTATGAGTGTCCGTAGCTTTTCAGCATTCACTAGAAATTTTACTTCACCAAAAATTATCATTGATAATATATGAACAAAATATATTTATTTTCATTTTTCAATTCCAAAATGGATGGAGAATTAATATCCGAATTTGTCGAAGCGGAGGAAGGTTTATTTCCAAAGTATCATTTATTACTTTTTAATCCAAAGATATTGCTGTGGGCCGATGCGGAAAAACCTTTGAAGCAAATTGACGAAGAAGATTTTCAGAGGGAATTACGTTAGGTTTAATAAGATTGGCAACACTGCATTATGATTTACAGTTGGCATCATCCTTCAGAGATACCTACCTACATCTTTGGCATTACGCGATGATTATTGAACTTGAAAATATTGATCTTATTAGTTAGTTAAGTTAAGTCATTGATACTTATAGTTTGTATATATTTTTAATAAATTCATGGTTCTACATTAGTGCTGTTGCTAAAATCGTACAAGGACTGATGAAAATGTTAAATAAAATGACTAGTTGGCATCATATATACAGTATAACTCCTTTATAATGAAATCCTCTATAGTGAATGTAGTGTCCTGTATAAGGAAGTAGCCTGTATAGTTAACAAATTTTCTTTAGTTTGCCGTGAATGGCCATCAATTTTAGAAAACTGATGTTCATTTTATGGCGGACTGCACAAAATATGTTCATCATACATGGCACTTTCTTACTAAGCATTCACTATACAGGACTCTGCAACCAATGAGTGTGCCATTTTATATAGTACATATTCATAAGATTTCTTTTTAATTTGTAAGATCAGAGCTTAAAGTTGTATAAAATTCAGCAATAATGCATTCAAAAGCAGTAATGTACGTCGCCATATTAGGTCCTAGGCAGGATAACTCTGGGGCTGCAGAATACTAATCACTGATAGCAAGAAGTAACATATTCGCTATATATAAATGATCTTAAAAACGAAACTGGTTCTGTAGAACGTGATCTGAATAGATATTCTGTTAGTAATAATAAAATATACTTTGTCTTAACTTAGCTAAAAAGAATTTGTTAAAAGCATTAAGTCATAATATATTAATTTTCCCAATTTTTTTCCAAGTGTATCATTTTTGCGCAGTTTTTGTCGCCGATGAATTTAAGTCACTAGATTCACCGCTCCTTTAGCTCGATAAGTATAATAATCCAAATTAATGTAAATTCTTATACATACTTTAGATTATAATCATATAAGCTATATTAGAAAAGAACTGAAATTTTACTTGGGATCGGAAAATTAGAGTATAAAAATATCAAGTTAAATTATTTCAATATTTTCTCTTTATTCTCTATTCCGAAATAGGTACGTAATGATATTTTTTATTAAATGAAATAATGAAAATAATATTTCATAGTTTTTAATGATGAAGAACATCTAAGAAACATCTATAGTAGCATATACAAGTATAACTTATCAAATCTTCTAGTAGCCCTAGCAACGTATTAGCTTGGTAGATGTCCCTAGAAGTATATCATCTCGGTAGATGTCCCTAGCACGTGCACAGCTCTATTTTAGTCCCAGGTTATTGTTGTTGTGGCTGAGTGCCAGAGAGCTGAAGACAAGCACATACCTGTTAGAGAATCACTTGGCACTGAGACACCTGGCCAGATGTCAAACTGTTAGAATAAGTAAAGGCATCACCCACTAGCGTGATTAGTTCATCCTGGTAGTTAGGTAATGAACAATGGGGCGTTTGACGTCTTCTTTAGCCACTCAGATTTCTACCGCTGACGTCAAAAGAAAATGAAGTACAAAGCACTCGAAGAAGCAGTCAGGAAGGAAAGTGGCTCTATGAACAAAGTCATTGCTCATGGATGTAGAAAAGCTATTCTGTAAATGCAGTCACTAACCAAGGGACGTAAGCTCCCATGACTGCACTCACATATGCAAGAGGAAAATGAAGAGGTGATGTTAAGCCTACCTAACACAAAATTCTAAAACCTCAAAGTTGAAGAGTAAACCTCTAGCGTTTGTGAACTGGTAATATGATTTATTACAATATTATCTTATGACATAAATATGAAAAAGAGATATTTTTTTTTATTATTTAAAGAAGGTCTGGGTTTTCTGGCAGGGGCCTTTCGAAAAAAATAATTGAAAACTGCACAAATTTCAATTTTTGTAAAAGACAAATGATTCTTAAATTAGAAAATCAAATATTAAGCCAATGCCGTTCCCTATAAAATGTTTATTCGTATCGATATCATATTTATTAAAAAATGAATATAATATTGATAAAATAAATAAATAAATAAATAAAAATAAACTATAAATTTCCCTGTCGACCAATTGCTCCAATGCTCAGTTGATAAATTTTCCTGTGGACATATAACTGTCAACAAATTTCCCTAGAGTCTTTACTGACATATACGGCCTAATATTTCCTTTGCACCTCTACTTCGAAAGTAACTGGTAGAACATTACTAATAAGGCAATACTATAGATTTACTTCTTCAGTACACACTGCATCACCAGATTCTTCTCCAATTCACGTTCAAGCTAATTTAATCATGTCCGAGTTTGTAATTCAAGATGTGATTCGACCAGAACAGCTAGTAACTTAATTTGTTTTCGAACATCCAAGTAATTGTTATTCGAAGCTACAAAAGAAGGTTTTGGCCATACGAGCAATATACTAAAATTATTAATGTCTTTATTTGTACCATTCATTGAACCAGGTTAGAAATTTATTGAGAACATCAACACATTAATATTATTAGTTCCTAATTTATAATCTATACCTTCCACATTAATTATTTTGATCAATATAAAGTGAAAATAATTCGTCGAAAGACATTTCGTTTTGTCATTTTATCGACAGACATTTCGTCGACAGGACATTTAGTCGACAGGACATTTAGTTGACAGGATATGTGTGTATCGAGCGCCATGAGTAAGTCATTAAACAATCATGAAGTGTGCAGTACAACAAACTAGCGGATACAACAAACAACATAACGGACGTTTATGTTGATTGTTTCAAAATAATCTTCTTTTTTATTTGTTTTTATTCATTCACATATCAAATGATCTACATTTGTGTTAATATCCCTTTACGAAATTTTTCGACGAAATGTCTTATGGACGAATCGTCTACACACCAAATGAATCACACAGTGAAGGGTTAAAGTGCATGTATAGAAATCACGCAGTGAAGGTACACCATCTCTCCAGTCTTCTTTCCAGGAAATTTTATCATTGCTAAGATGTGATAGAAACTTTGGAAATAAGTTTCGGAGTGACGAAGATTTTCGATTCCTGATACAAGAGCTGGAAATACTCTTCATCTATTCTTGTGTCTGTGTACCTTTTCCTTTAAAAAAAATGTACTAGAAGCGAAATATTTTACATTGTGGTTAATATTATTGAACAGGTTTTAGCACAGTTACGTACTTCATTATCTTCTGAAATATACAAATAAATATCATAGAGGGGATATAAATGAAATTAAATACTATATGAATTGATTTTTGGGAAAAATTATATTGTGTTAATGTTAATTTCACATTTCTAAAAGTAAACTTTATTAATTGTAATGCTTGTTAAATATTTTAAAATTAATCTGGGTACACCATAAAAAAATTAATAAAATTTGAAAATAATATGAAAATATAAAAATGTGATTTAAGAAATTAGCATCATGCTGAGACTCTTTTCTCTGACAGAGTTATCAAAGAAGAGAGTCATAGCCTCAAGATTGACAGACGTTTTGTCATATTAATATCCTCTTTATGGAATGTCCTGTCGACTAAATGTTCTGTCGACTAAATGTTCTGTCGACTAAATGTCCTGTCGACTAAGCGTCCTGTCGACTAAATGTTCTGTCGACTAAATGACCTGTCGACGAAAAGTATCCTGTCGACTAAATGACCTGTCGACTAAATGTCCTGTCGACAAAATGCCATGCACTGCATCAACTATGTTATATTATCAATTCACAGCTTTTTGATTACCTTCCCAAATTTGCTGAAGGTTATATTTTACCCGGCATTTATTTATTTATTTATTATTTTGTTATTCGCATAACTTGAAAAGTGTTAAACCAAATTGCCTAAAATTTAGTGGGACGATTGGTCAATGTCCATGAACCATTTTGTTAAATTTCGAGAGTAATAGGCTCGAAGGTCAAGGTCAAGGCCATTTATAATTCAATAACTCAAACAGTATTCAACCAAATTGCATGAAACCTGGTGGGACGATTGGAAAATGTCCAGTTACCAGTTTATTAGATTATGGGAGCAAACGGGTCAAAGATTGAGGTCAAGGTCATTTATAACTCAAGAAATATTGGATGGTCAAGGCCATTTATAATCGGCAGCGAAGGTATGCGCTCTTCCGAGTACATGTAATATTTTTCTAATATTTTCCAATCTTAGAAATTTGTCTACGTGTTCTCACTGCTCAGGTAAAATTAAAATATCTACAAGCATAAAAATTAGTAAAGTTTTATTTAGAAATGTGAAATAAGTAAAATCTTACGGATACATTTTTCTTTGACTTCTACTGAAAATTTGTATTTGTTTTTCCCTAGATTCGAATGATTATTACACAGGCATTGAAGAAGTGAATCAATGAAAGAAAACCCTAACTAAATAAAACAGACTATAAAACGGACAGTGAGCAGAAATATTTAGGATAGTTAGTAAGATTAGGGTAAAGTACAATTTTCAGATGCGACTTATATACCTGATGAAAAAGTCAATAGATTATTACTAAAAAACATGAAAATTTTGAAATATGGTAATTGTGGAGGGAACAGTTAATATATTTAGATTTTTTTTATATATAATGGACGTATATAAATACTTGTTATATAATTACTTAGGTTTCATTTACCAGATGTCAGGTATTTTATACGTGATGAAAATTCAATAGGTTTCTAGGAGGTATTTTTATTCTCATCTGGTAATCGTTACTTCCCCAACATAAAAGATAGAAAGATTACTATTTGATGACAGCTAATTTTTTCATAGTAGAAATGAATTTATTTACAATTATAGGATAGCGAAATCTTCTTCTTACATACGACCAAAAATGTGAAATTGACCGATAATTCATAACTTGCCCTATATCCAAAGATGGCAAAGAATGTATCACATATTAATTAGTAATTACAAAACCAAACTGGTATTTTTTTGAAGGCCCCATGCCAGAAGAAGCAGATCTTCTTTAAATAGTTAAAAAACATTAGTGGTAAATTGTCGTTTATTTTCTCCACAGTCAACTGTATAATGAACGTACCTAATAGTTAAGATCACGTTGACTTTAGCAGTAGCAAGAAAGAGCGGAATGTTCATCAACCACACACATCCTGCATCATTAAATAGCACATATCACGTACACACATGAATTATTAAGCACGTATCCCTTGTAACTAGCATCCATAAAGGGTATGGACAGTGTAGCATGCAAAGTCTATTACATTAGTGGTGGGTGAATGTAGGGGAAGAGGACTGTATTCCGGTGGCAGAAGGCCGTATTCAAGTGACAAAGGACCGTATTCCGGTCACAAAGAACCGTATTCCGGTCACAAAGGACCGTATTTCGGTGGCAGAAGGCCCTATTACGGTCACAAAGGACCGTATTCCGGTCACAGAGGACCATATTCCGGTCACAGAGGACCGTATTCCGGTGACAAAGGACCGTATTCCGGTCACAGAAGACCGTATTCTGGTCACAAAAGGCCGTATTCCACTCACAAAGGACCGTATTCCGGTGACAAAGGGCCGTATTCCGGTCACAGAGGGCAGTATTCCAGTCACAGAAGGCAGTATTTCGGTCACAGAGAGCCGTATTCCGATCAAAAAGGACCGTATTCCGGTCACAAAGGACAGTATTTCGGTCATAGAGGGCCGTATTCCGGTGAAAGGGCCGTATTCCGGTCACAGAGGGCTGTACTCCGGTAACAGCGGGCTGTATTCTGGTTATAGAGGACCGTATTCCGGTCACAAAGGGCAGTATTTCGGTCATAGAGGGCCGTATTTCGGTCATAGAGGGCCGTATTTCGGTGAAAGAGGCTCGTATTCTGGTCACAGGCCGCATGGCGTTAAGACCCCCGGTCACGTGCAAGGCTCAGTTTTCCAGGTCGAGAGAAGCTTTTTTGGTAAGTTCGTGAATACGTGAGGAGAATTGGAGGCGTGAGACGGAATGAAATGATAGAGTGAGACAGGCCGTACGTGAGGTGCGACGAGATGAGGAGAAGAGGAGCAGCTACGTGACCTGGCGCCTGATCAGCTAAAGGGAGAGGAGGGGAGGAGTTTGAGTGAGAGGAGGAGAGGAGGTAAAATGAGAAGAGGAGAGGAGTTGATGTGAGAGGAGGAGAGGATTCAGTTTGAGAGGAGGAGTATAATATCTGAAATCACAATATTTTACGATAAAACACGATATTTTACGATAAATCACGATATTTTACGATAAAAACTATATTTTACGTTAAATACGATATTTTACGATGTTTTACGTTAAATCACGTTATTTTACGATATAAACTATATTTTACGATAAATCACGATATATTACGATATTTTACGTTAAATCACGTTATTTTACGATAAAAAACGATATTTTACGATAAATCACGATAATTTACGATAAACATGGTGTTTTACGATATATAACCGTAATGGACAATATGAGGACTATAAACATTGAAAGTGGGACATGTTGTTTTTAACTGAAGACATTGGACTGACTAAGCAAAAAGAAGAGACTAACCTTAGGGTAGAGACTAAGAGGAGTAAGAAAGAGTAAGTAAGTCACTATCATTAATGCTCTATAAGTCATCTTCATTAGTTATCAATAAGTCATCTTCATTAATTATCAATAAGTCATCTTTATTAATTATCAATAAGTCATCTTCATTAGTTATCAATAAGTCATCTTCATTAATTATCAATAAGTCATCTTCATTAGTTATCAATAAGTCATCTTCATTAATTATCAATAAGTCATCTTCATTAATTATCAATAAGTCATCTTTATTAATTATCAATAAGTCATCTTCATTAGTTATCAATAAGTCATCTTCATTAATTATCAATAAGTCATCTTCATTAATTATCAATAAGTCATCTTCATTAGTTATCAATAAGTCATCTTCATTAATTATCAATAAGTCATCTTTATTAATTATCAATAAGTCATCTTCATTAATTATCAATAAGTCATCTTTATTAATTATCAATAAGTCATCTTCATTAATTATCAATAAGTCATCTTTATTAGTTATCAATAAGTCATCTTTATTAATTATCAATAAGTCATCTTCATTAATTATCAATAAGTCATCTTCATTAATTATCAATAAGTCATCTTCATTAATTATCAATAAGTCATCTTCATTAATTAATTATCAATAAGTCATCTTCATTAATTATCAATAAGTCATCTTCATTAATTAATTATCAATAAGTCATCTTCATTAATTATCAATAAGTCATCTTCATTAATTATCAATAAGTCATCTTCATTAATTATCAATAAGTCAATGAAAATTAATGTGTTACTTTTATTCTTTGTATAAAATTCTCTTCAGAAACACATTAATCTTCCAGTCTATAATGGATTTAAATTATCTATTTACTTCTGCGCTGTAAAATATTTGTTCAGGATTTGTTTATTATAATATTTGTTGGCACTGGTCCATTTCAAGAAAATATAACTTACCTGCATTTATTTTCTTATAATTTGATTATATACATGTAACACAATAGTAATTTCTATCATTTAATGATTATGATTATTCAAATTTTGAAATTATCAATGAAAGGTTTTACTGGGTGATTGAGAAGTAAAAAAAAAATCTGGTGCTATTATTATACAATGCGAGAGTTTCGCATATATTGACCGACAATTTTGAGAGAAAAAGAAAGGAAATTTTTTGGAAAAAAATTTAAATTTTCGAGAAAAAAAATCTAAGTTTTTGAAGAAAAACTAAAAAAAAGGACAATTTTGAAAAAAAAATCCCTAAAAAATATCTCAAAAGTGAAGTTTCATCGAATCATCACAGAGAAAGGGGTTGGTGTTACTCCAGACTCTAGTGTTATGACGATAAGAATGTGGTATAAGAGATGGAACAACTTTCAGTCTGAAAATATAATCTTCTGCGGGTCCATGTTAGTCTGAGAAATCCAACACAAAAAAATTCAGACGCTGAAATTTGTGATTTTCAGTAAGCTTGAAATCATGCTTTGGGATCTTCTAAATTGATAGTAGGAAAATCTAACGAACTGAAGTTTGCAGGTTTTGGTCCATTTCTTGCTGGATTATCGCTTGCGCTGTAGGATGAAGTTTTGGTTATCCTGTTCTCAAAGTGTTTGCAAATCCATATCTTTCAAACGCTTCCAATGGTGAAGCATGGAGTACTTAATATGATTAATTAAGTCATGGAGGAAGTGATGCAGAATCAATGAGTTATCGATTGTATTCTTTCTGGAGTAATCAATTAGAAGTATTGAATGTGGTGTAGCCATGGCACTGGTACTGGTGTTAATTACTAGTGTGGTGTAGCCTTAGCACTGGTACTGGTGTTAATTACTAGTGTGGTGTAGCCTTAGCACTGGTACTGGTGTTAATTACTAGTGTGGCATATAGCTGTAGCACTGGTGTTAATTACTAGTGTGGTGTTACAGTAGCACTGGTGTTAATTACTAGTGTGGTGTTACAGTAGCACTGGTGTTAATTACTAGTGTGGTGTTACAGTAGCACTGGTGTTAATTACTAGTGTGGTGTTACAGTAGCACTGGTGTTAATTACTAGTGTGGTGTTACAGTAGCACTGGTGTTAATTACTAGTGTGGTGTTACAGTAGCACTGGTGTTAATTACTAGTGTGGTGTTACAGTAGCACTGGTGTTAATTACTAGTGTGGTGTTACAGTAGCACTGGTGTTAATTACTAGTGTGGTGTTACAGTAGCACTGGTGTTAATTACTAGTGTGGTGTTACAGTAGCACTGGTGTTAATTACTAGTGTGGTGTTTCTTAGTTGTTCGTTGGAAGGTACGAAGGTTGTCAGAAGTTCGTACAACTGCCAATGATACGAAAAAAACGTGATGTGAATGGAAATGGGGAAGAGGGGTAGGAAAGTATCAGGAGTAACTCAAAGTGAGGAGTAGTGAGTAGTGAGTAATGAGTTATGAGTAGTGGGTTATGAATAGTGAGTTATGAGTAGTGAGTAATGAGTTATGAGTAGTGGGTTATGAATAGTGAGTTATGAGTAGTGAGTTGTGAGTAGTGAGTTATGAGTAGTGAGTTATGAGTAGTGAGTTATGAGTTATGAGTAGTGAGTTGTGAGTAGTGAGTTATGAGTAGTGAGTTGTGAGTAGTGAGTTATGAGTAGTGAGTTATGAGTAGTGAGTTATGAGTAGTGAGTTATGAGTAGTGAGTTATGAGTAGTGAGTTATGAGTAGTGAGTAGTGAGTAGTGAGTTATGAGTAGTGAGTAGTGAGTTATGAGTAGTGAGTAGTGAGTAGTGAGTTATGAGTAGTGAGTAGTGAGTTATGAGTAGTGAGTAGTGAGTTATGAGTAGTGAGTAGTGAGTTATGAGTAGTGAGTAGTGAGTTATGAGTAGTGAGTAGTGAGTAACTCGAAAAAGATTATAAGTAAAATTATGGGGCGAATTTAAAGGTTTCGGATTTGGGAGACAGTTACTCATTATTAAACTAAATTAATAACTATTTATATAAAGTTATAATGATAGTTCGTAGTAATGTTACTATTTTCACTTTATTACTCGGGATTCATATTATAATACTAGTGCTATGCTTTTATTGAAATAAATTTCATACTTTGAAGTAGTATTCATTTCGTATATATTTAAAATAATTTTTTTTTTTTTAAATAATCGACAATGAATTAATATTTGAATTGAGAATACATATAAATGCATAAATTCCATTGTATCACAAACGGAAATATCATTTTAGTATACATTTAATTTACAAACGCAAATTATAGTTTGATAATATCTATTGTATTTGTAGCAATTGCACATATCACTCGTATGCAACAACGTTTTCATAACCCATAAATAACTATTTTTCAGGAGAGGCATTATAAAACGCTCTCAATATTGTGAAAAGTCCCAAAAAACCCTAGGTGGAACATTTTCTGAAACATAAAATAGGTTCTAAAGTTTATAGAAATGGAAATGATTATATCTTAACTAAATCATATAGTATTTTTCCTATCTTTTTTTTAAATTAAGATAGGTATTTGATTATGTTATGTCGTTAGCGGTCAAATTATTTAACTACAATTATGACGCTTTTACCAACAAGAATCACGTTTTAAAGATGAATAACTATACGGATAAATCGAAAGTATTTATATTCTATAACTCTATACCGATAGATAAACAATCAGTTATACCGCTAGATGGCGTGGACACATATTTGGTAATTTGATTTTAGTTTTTTAATGAATTTTAATTTAACGTTTCAATGCTATTTACTTTGTATCTATTTTTTGTATATCTAAATATATGACCTCATAATTATATCATTCCACCAGAAACTGAAAGTAGTCATCAATTATTTTACTGTTTGTAATTTAGATTATTTCGTGCAGAATTCATTATTCAATACGTGAAATATCACATAGATTACTATAGGTCTTACAATAGGGATCACATAGATCACTATAGGTCTTAGCATAGGGATCACATAGATCACTATAGGTCTTAGCATAGGGATCACATAGATTACTATAGGTCTTAGCATAGGGATCACATAGATCACTATAGGTCTTAGCATAGGGATCACATAGATCACTATAGGTCTTAGCATAGGGATCACATAGATTACTATAGGTCTTAGCAGAGGGATCACATAGATCACTATAGGATTCAGCATAGGGATCACATAGATCACTATTGGTTTAAGCATAGGGATCACATAGATCACTATTGGTTTTAGCATAGGGATCACATAGATCACTATAGGTTTTAGCAGGTGCGTAATAGGATCACATAGATCACTATAGGTTTCAGCAGTTTGATCACATAGATCACTATAGGTTTCAGCAGTGGGATCACATAGATCACTATAGGTTTTAGCAGGACGTTATCCTTTTCAATTACCGTGTGGACAGCTCTAATACAGGCCAGTGAATCACGCTAGCGATCATCTCCTCTCACTCACATTCCAACCCATCCTCTTCAACACCCTCCCCCACCCCTCCTTTAAATCCCCACCCCCCCCTATCGGAACCCCCACTTCCTACGGAAACATCGCCTGTAGTTCCGCTGCTCTTTAGAGAGTCTTCCAACCTAAAGAGAACCTGCCACACTCACCATAACACACATACTAACTAGTTAAAGTGTGTAGCAATCAGTTATACACATTTAACAGGTCAAAATAGTTGTTCAATTGTTCTATTTAAATATGTTTTAAAAGGTATAGTCATATCAACCATCAGGGTAGTCTTGGTAGTTCCTTGGTTGTTATAACCAAATAGTGTGGTTGTCGAGATGGTAGGTGTGTTAAAATATATTGATAACATATATAATTATACATATATTAGAAATAATAGAAGCCGAATTCAATTAGTTTACTATTAAAAATAACAGATCAATTTCTATAATAAATTCATCAATATTTTTTTTTATTATCAATGTCAATAATGTTAAATATTTTTTATTATTTTTAAACTCTAATAGTGTGAACGATGCCGACATTTTAATTATTTTAATAAATTCTATTATTTAAAAACTATAAAAAAATTATTTTCAAATTGTTTTTTTTTTAATTCAAAATATAGTAAATTAAAGGTATGTTCCAAGTTATCGGACAGTTCCACATTTTCGACCAAGTATTTAAAATCAAAAAGAATTATTATATGTATTTTTTACATGATCGAAAAATGTGGAACCGTCCGATAACTCGGAACTTACCCTTTTCCTTTTTTAGTGGGGTTAATAAAATAATTAGCAATAAAGGGTATTTTTAATGGACAAATATCATCTTGTATCTTTCCTCTATATGTTATGCTTGTATCACATCTATCGGTAATGTAAAAATCATACGACAACTCACTAAACGATTACTAGGGTGAGTTACAAATTATCGGTCAGTACTACATCTTCGGACATATAAGAAAAAACAATATAAAATTTATTATTATTACACAGTGCTATCTAATACTTCTGCAAACCCGTGTAATAATAATAATTTTTATATTGTTTTTTCTTATATGTCCGAAGATGTAGTATTGACCGATAATTCGTAACTTACCCCAAGTACCAATCAAATAGTTAATATTACATTTATACTCAGGTAAATAGTTTCAAAACATACATTAAAATATAAAAAATCATAATACATGTTCAATAAACATCATCCAAGAACTTTCATTAATTCACAAAATTAATTAGCAACAATAATAAATGTATCATACAAATATTTTAAAATTTCTATAGAATTGCTCTCCAAAATTTAAAACATTTGTTCCAATTTTTGAATATTTAATTTAAAAAAATAAAAAATAACTAAAAATAACGGAGTGAATCATATTAAAGATTTTCACCTCATTATAAAAAAAAAACGTTTTCACTTCTCTTCAAATACGTCTGCACCAAACGTTTCCTAAAGCACCAAAAAACGTTAACGTTATTAAAAAACGTCTCTCAATCACTTAACCGTGTACTTCTTTACTGTCTCAATTAATCATCTTCAGCCCAAATTTGCATACACATTTCTGTAACATTTTTTCTAGTTATCTATTACACCGTCCTGCATTATCTTTAAGATTGAATTATAAACGTTTATGTAAGAATTTTGCATGCTGATTTCAGAAAAGTCATCCATTTTGCTCAATCAGGTGAGAATTTTGAGCTATAGCATTTTTAAAAAGTTGTAAGTACATGCGTTAATATAGATGACATATAGGCCAAAACACTTCATTTTGTTTTTTCTTCCGCACAAATGTGTTTTACAGACACACTTTGGATGTTTCTGAATACATTTCTGAATGTGTTTTGTAAAATATGAGAACATTGTATATTTAATTATCTATTTTTTCTCCAATTTCTATGGCTTAAAAATGTGACCTAATTGAGTTAAATATCATTTTTAAAAGCAGCAGCTAAAATAAATTACGAATCAGCTATCAAACCTTTTCAAAAAATTCAAATACAGCCTATTGTAATCAATCATTAATTATTATATTCCTCTGTAATCCATTCATTCCGTATATTCTCCTTCATTCTTTAATGTTTCTCTTCACTGAGTATCTTATTTGCCTTTCCTTTCTACCTACAAGCTTTCACTGTAAATACTTATTAAGTAAAGCAGACTTTATAATATATGTATAAATTTACTATATGGATAGTCACTATAATATATACAAATAGTTCTAATTGATATAGCAATAGAGTGTTATCTATTCCTCCATCACAAATCAAAAAAAGTCAACAATGATGATTGCAACCAACAGTCCAATTTCAGTCCAGCTTTCAGAAAATCATTGATTCTTCGATTAAACTTTTACTAACTGCATTAAAGATGCAAATTGTGCGTATTATATACACCAAATTCCGATAATTATTCAATAGTTGAAGGTATAAAAGTTTCCAAAAAGACATAACAGAGTTAGTTTAGTTTTCTCTGTACCAGTTATAACTACTCTAATCACTCCTTACAAATACAAACGGAGACATGCTCCACACTTATAAAAATGACCAATCATATGAC
>CANNZV010005723.1:0-24107 GCA_947561585.1 Caprella mutica | reverse complement strand
AAGGTAACCCACACCCTGAATTTCTGGAGCTGACATGAGTAACGCTATACCGCATCTTGAAAATGATCGTTTTCTGCGAGCGTTACTAAAACAGCCTGTGGATACGACACCTGTCTGGATTATGCGTCAAGCGGGTCGATATCTCCCCGAATATAAAGCTACCCGTAAACATGCCGGTAGTTTTATGGATTTGTGCAAAAATGCCGACCTGGCTTCAGAAGTCACCCTTCAGCCTTTGGAGCGCTTCGATCTTGATGCCGCCATTTTGTTTTCGGATATTCTGACGATTCCTGATGCAATGGGCTTGGGGTTGTATTTTGCGGAAGGTGAGGGCCCGGTATTTGAACGTCCGGTGAGAAATCGTGCTGCTATTGATGCTTTAGGTGTGCCTGATCCTGAGGATGAGTTGGCCTATGTAATGAATGCAGTGCGAACTATCCGAAAAGATCTGAATGGCCGGGTGCCATTGATTGGTTTTTCCGGTAGCCCCTGGACGCTGGCTACTTACATGGTTGAAGGTGGTTCCAGTAAGGACTTCGGTAAAGTTAAAGGTTTGATGTATGAAGACTCGGCGGCCATGCATGTCTTGCTGGATAAGCTGGCGCAAAGTGTTACTTCCTATCTGAATGCTCAAATTGCGGCAGGTGCTCAGGCAGTGATGGTCTTTGATACCTGGGGTGGGACGCTGACACCGCAAGCCTATCGTGAGTTCTCATTGAATTATATGAGTCAGATCGTTGATGGTTTGAAACGTGAGAATGAAGGGCGTAAAGTTCCGGTAATTTTGTTCACCAAAGGTGGTGCACAATGGCTGGAGCCTATGGCAGATACGGGTTGTGATGGCTTGGGCCTGGACTGGACCATCAATATTGCTCAAGCGCGTGATCGTGTAGGTGGGCGGGTTGCTTTGCAGGGGAATATGGATCCTTGTGTATTGTATGCTGAGCCGGAAGTTATTCGTGCTAATGTGAAGCGTATTATTGACGATTTTGGTTTATCGACTGGCCACGTGTTTAATCTTGGCCATGGTATTCATCAGCATATCAATCCTGATAATGTCAAAGTATTGGTTGATGCTGTGCATGAATTCGGGCGTGATATCAGAAAATAAAGCAGATCTTTACGATCTGTGTAGTGTGGGTTGAGGAACGAAACTCACCATTCAAATTCCAATTCACTGCTGTAAAAATTAAAGGTAGGCTGTTCTCTAATTTAGAGCTGCTACATCTTTGCCAATAACGCCTTAACCTTATCCAAATTTGCCCGTTTAGTACCTCTTCCTGTAATTGGACTGATCGGTACGCCGTGTTTCTGCGTGCTATCCGGAAAGATCATTAGTTCTACTTCTACATTATCAGCATAAAAGCGTAACAGGGGATAGTATTCCTGTTTATTGCCAAAACGTGCCTTGCGTTCATGAGTCTGGAACGGGATGCGTTCTTCCTCCATGAAAAAAATAATGTCTTCTGCACGGTTTGCTACCAGGAAGATCGTCACGGCAGAGTGTGGGCCGGATGTGCCTTCCAACGCAGCACCTGTTAAATAGGGTTTAAAGTCTTTGAGAAATCCCATGGCCTCAACGGCGATCTGGCGATGTTTTTGAAGAATCTCACGCTGTTCATCATCAGCAAACAGACTGATATAGTCGTGTAGGGCAATTTCAATTTCTTCATTGCTTGGCTGATGCTTACTTTGATTTGATCCCCCCATACGTGATGCAGCTTTCTGTTTTGCCAGGCGATAGTCACGATAGCCTTCATCGTAAATCAGGCGCGCAGCTTCTTCTGCGACTAATTGTCGTGTATTGGGTTCTGGGTAATTCATTAAAAGAGCTGTTCCGGAATTTCTACCGACTCTGCCTGGGTAGAAGGTCTTGGTGCAGGTGTAGCAGTTGGCTGCTGTTGAGCTACATTAGTTTGTTGCTGCTGTTGTTGTGCGTTTTGGGTTGCTGTCTGCGCACTGGTGTATTCAAAGCGTTCAGCAGTTTGTGTCTCAGGCTTATACTCTTCGAATGCTTCTGTGACAATATTGGTTGAGTTTTCATCGGCTAATAAGCCAGTATCGGCATCAATTTTCACACTTTGTAGTTTTTCGCCGTATTTCTTCCACGGTTTTTGCGGTCTGTCACGTAAGACTTCTTTCATCAGGTCAATCCACATAGGTACAGCAATCTTGGTTGAGGTTTCTTTATTTCCTAATTCGGCCATATTATCAAATCCTGCCCAGGCAACTGTGACATATTCAGGGGTGAAGCCACAAAACCATGAGTCTTTCTGGTCATTGGTAGTGCCTGTTTTACCTGCGATATCTTTACGTTTAAGCACTCTGCCTGCACTTGCAGCTGTACCAAATTGGGTAACACCATGCATCATGCTGACGATGTTTTGATTGGTGCGTGAGTCCATAATGCGTTTTGCTGCTGGTGCCATTTTTCTATCATTGGGTTCTTTTTCCGTAGCGTCTTTTAAGGCAACTTCTTCTGATAGAGTGCCTTTAGGGTCTCCGGGTTCTCCTACCGCACCTTGTTCCAGTTCAGCTTCTGTCTTAGGAATAAGGCATTGTGTCACATCATCCCCGCATGCCCGTTTGATTTCGGCAGTTGCATCGAAAAGTATTTCCCCTGTGCTATTTTCTATGCGGTTTATGAAGTGAGAATCTACCTTAAAACCGCCATTGGCAAACGTTGAGTAAGCAGTTGCCATTTGAACGGGCGTAGTGAGCCCGGTGCCTAATGCCAGTGTTAAGTTAGGCGGGAGGTGTTTCTTTTTGAAGCCAAATCGCTGTGCATAATCGATGGTGTAAGAAATTCCGGTGGTGCGGAGTAGTCTGATTGAAACCAGATTGCGGGATTTTGCCAGTGCTTCCTGGAGTGTGGTTGGGCCAATATACTTGCCCCCAAAGTTCTTGGGTTGCCAATTGCTGCCAGGTACTGTGATCGGTGCATCATTGACAATGCTAATGGGGGAAAAGCCCTTAGTCATTGCTGCCGAGTAGACAATAGGTTTAAAGCTGGAGCCGGGCTGACGCATGGCCTGTGTGGCACGGTTGAACTTAGAATGATAATAGTCGAAACCTCCCATGACTGCCCGTATTGCACCGTTCGTGGGATCCATTACGACAAGTGCACCTCCTACCTTAGGGATTTGTGCCAACTGCCATTGTTGGTCTTCTTCCTGAGGCTCGTTCTGTGCTGCATCGGCCGTATCATCCGGGTCTTTCTTTGATGGACTGACCTTGCGAACCCGCACAATATCTCCAGGCATTAATACATCAGTGATCTTCCTGGGTTTACGCCCCTTTTTGTCGGCACTGATAAAGGGCCTGGCCCAACTCATGGTATCAAGCTCCAAAACCTGGGTATCTCCATCCATCTGTTTATTAAGGAGCAGGAGTTCAGCTTGTTTGTTATTAGGAATTCTAGTGACCAGTGCTGCTTGCATATCAGCTATTTTGGGGTAGGCCGCCAGTTTATCCAGCCATTCTTCACGATCTGTGAATTCATCAAGGTCAATATGATCTTCCGGGCCACGGTAACCATGGCGCCGATCATATGAGACAAGTGATTTACGTAAGGCGCGGGCAGTCTGTTTCTGAATGTCAGCATCAAGTGTCGTGTAAACGTGTAAACCTTGGGTGTAAGCTTTATCTTTGTATTTTTGGACGATGGTGGAACGCACCATTTCTGCGAGATAAGGCGCGTAAGCTTTAATTTCTGGCTTGTGAACGCGTGCGGTATTTTCTTCGCGAACGGCCGCTGCGTATGCCGGGCGTTGGATATGACCTAGCTGTAGCATACGCTTGAGAATATAGTCACGACGTATCATTGCCCGTTGTGGGTTAACAATAGGATTGTAGCGGGAGGGGGCTTTAGGTAAGCCAGCGATCATGGCCATTTGTGCAAGGCTAAGATCCTCCAGTTTGTCTTTGCCATAATAGGTTTGTGCTGCTGCCGCAATACCGTATGCCCGATTACCGAGGTAAATTTTGTTCAGGTATAACTCAAGGATTTCATCTTTACGCAGGGTACGTTCCAGCTTAAATGCGAGTAACGTTTCTTTTAGCTTGCGCTCCAGGGTTTTTTCGCGGCCAAGAAAGGCGTTACGTGCTAATTGCATGGTAATAGTGCTGGCACCCTGAGAAGCCCGGCCAGTGGAAATGACGCTGTATATAGAGCGTGCAACCCCTATGGGATCAATACCCTGATGGTCGTAATACCTTGAATCCTCGATTGAGATGAATGCTTGCAGCATCGGTTCTGGTATTTGTTCAAAACTGACCGGGCGTCGACGTTTGGCGCCATACTCTGCGATGAGTTGTTCATCCTTTGAGTAGATGCGTAGCGGTACCTGTAATTCGATATGGTGCAGGTCTTTGCTGTCAGGTAATTGGGGGGAGTAGTAAAGGTATAGCCCAACCATACCAGTCAAAGCAATAGCGCTCACAGTGAAGAATGTGCTGAAGAATAGAGTAATGAGTTTACCAAGGTACCGCATAGCGAAAATTAACCTGATTGACGATGTATTTATTTATAATTCTTAATAAGTCGGAGTTTAGTGGGGGTAGCACGGCGTATTAAGTTGATGTTTAGCCCTGATTTTATTGTTTATTGGCTTACCCGTTTGTCAGAAACAAACACATTCCACTGATCGCCAGAGTAGACTATTTCAAGGTGCAGCGCTAGCGAATTTGCCAGGCGCATAATAAAAATAACGATGCGAGTCCTATAGTGTTTTCATTTTATAAGCGTAAACAAAATCTGCTCGGCCTTGATATCAGTTCTTCTGCTGTCAAACTGGTCGAAATGTCGCGTAGAGGCCGTGAATACCGTGTTGAAAGTTATGCGGTTGCCCCACTACCGGAAGGCGTATCCAATGAAAAAGATATCATTGAGCCCGAACCGATTGGTGAGGCAATTCGTAAGGCTCAACGTGAGAGCCGCAGTCGCCTGAAGCGCTGTGCGTTGGCTATACCTACTTCTATGGCTATTAATAAGATTATTACCATGCCCGCTTCTGTTCCACATGCGGAAATGGAGGCACAGATCGCTATTGAAGCAGATCAACATATTCCTTATGCGATGGAAGAGGTCAGCTATGACTTCGAAGTGCTGGGGCCATCAATGAATAATCCTGAGATGTTGGATATTTTGTTGGCGGGGACTCGTTCCGAGAATGTTGAAGTGCGTGTTGCTGCTGCTGAAATGGCAGGTTTGACGGTAGAAATTGTTGATACAGAAACGCATGCACTTGAAAAAGTATTACGTTGCCTAACGAATGAGTTGGAACAATACGACTCTGTGGCAGTTGTCGACTTTGGTGCAACAATGACCAGTATTACGGTCTTTGAACAGGGCCGTTTAACCTTTTCCCGTGAGCAGTCCTTTGGTGGTCGTCAGTTAACCGAACAGATCATGCATCGCTATGGTTTGACCTGGCAGGAAGCAGGGTTGGCTAAAAAAGAAGGCAACTTGCCTGAAAACTATATTTCTGAAGTACTGGATCCATTTAAAGACAATATGGTGCGCCAGCTTCACCGTTTTTTACAATTCTATTATGCATCCAGTCAACACGATGGGGTAAGCCAGATTCTTATTTCCGGTGGTTGCGCCCGAATTCCTGGTATTGATGAGCAGATTCAATCTGTCATCGGTACTCCGGTTAAGGTGGTTAATCCTTTTTCTCAGGTTGGACTAGGGCCAAGGGTCAGTCCGGTACGTTTTACCAATGATATGCAGGCGTTATTGATTGCTGCGGGCTTATCGTTAAGGGGGTTAGATTGATGTCAGGTTTAAATCTTCTGCCTTGGCGTGATAAAGCACGTGAGCAGAAAAAGAATCAATTCTTTGCCTTGCTTGGGTTTTCCGGGGTTTTAGCCGCAGCGATGGTTTTTCTGGGCCATGCCTATATGAGTTCTTCCATTGAGCATCAGCAGCAGCGTAATCAGTTTCTTAAGAACGAAATTACCGTGCTGGATAAGCGCATTGAAAAAATCAAGAAGCTTGACTCTACAAAGCAAGCCTTGCTCGAGAGGATGCAGGTCATTGAAGATTTGCAGAGCATCCGCCCGGCGATTGTCCATTTGTTTGATGAGATGGCGACTGCATTACCTGGTGGGATGTACCTTGAAAATCTGAAGCAAACCGGTACATCGGTGAGTGTCGTAGGTAAGGCGGAATCGAATGCAAGGGTTTCAAGTTACATGAAAAGGCTGGATCAATCTCCATGGTTGAGCTCGTCGAATCTGAATATTATTTCGGTCGCACGTGAAGATGGTCGTTCGACAACACTGCGTGACTTTAAGTTGGATGTTAAGCAGCTTTTGAAACAGGGTAAGGAGGGCAAGGATGAATCTTCAGGAAATTAATAATCTGGTAGAAGATCCAGGCGGTGTGTCATGGCCGGTTAAGGCACTTGCGATATTGGTGTTGATGGCTTTGATTCTGTTTCTTGGTTACAAGCTGGTGATTACAGACAGTATTGATGAAGTAAATACTGTTGAAAAACAAGAAAATGATCTCCGTACCACGTTTGAAACAAAGCAGCACAGAGCGAGTCAGCTGGAAGCTTATGAAGAGCAATTGTCCGAAATGCAACGTTCATTCGGCAATTTGATGCAGCAATTGCCTAGCCGCACTGAAATTCCTTCTCTGATCATCGATATTTCAGAAAAAGGGGTGTCGAACGGTTTAGAAATAGTGTTGTTTGAGCCACTGAATGAAGTATCTAAGGAGTTCTATGCAGAGAAGCCAATCAAATTGATTGGAATGGGTACTTATAAGGAGCTTGCTACTTTTGTCAGCGATATCTCCGGCTTACCACGCATTGTGACTATTCATAATATCCATTTGCAGGCAGCGAACGCTGATGAGGAGCTTGCTTCTACTACTCCTGCTCTCGTTAATAAAGACGAGATAGTAGCAAGGCGTCTGCGGATGGAAGCTTTAATTAAGACCTATCGTTATCTTGAGGATAGTGACCTTGATGATGTGTTGGCTAAGAAGTGATGATGTTTCAGGTGCAAAGACTATGATAAAAATTAATCAACTTGATGCAGGCTCAATCGCCCGTTTGCTACTGGTGGGGGGGATGGCCAGTATGTTAACTGCTTGTGATAAAGATATGGTAGATCTTGACCGTTATGTTAACGAAGTGAAGTCTCGCCCGGCTAAACCTATTGAGCCGATTCCGGTTATTAAGCCGTACGTGAGATTTCTCTATCCAGGTCATGCTTCCGATCCGTTCGACCTTTCTGTATTGACTCAGAATAAAAAAAGAAATATCGGAGATTCGGTGATGATTGATCAAAACCGTGTGCCTGAATTTTTGGAGAACTTTCCTCTGGAAAGTTTAAAGATGGTTGGTACTGTCTATAAGGAAAAACAGCTTTGGGCTTTGATCCGTGTACCCAGTGGTGCAGTGCATCGCGTGAAAGAAGGTAATTACATGGGTAAGAATCACGGCAAAGTCCTTAAAGTTAAAGATGTTAGTATTACGTTAGCAGAAATCATTGAAAATGGTTTTGGTGGGCATAAAGAACGTGATAATGAAATAACAATTTCTAACCCCAATAAAAATAATTAAGCTCTGTGAAAAGGTTGGCGACAATGAAAATAAGAAAGCAAACCACAATTTTTAATTTTTTGGCACTGTCTTCGCTGGTTTGGATGGGTACTGCTACTGCAGGTAGTAGTCAGCTACAAAAGGTGATGGTTAATGGTGCTGCGGCTGGTAAAACTGAAGTCCTCCTGGATTTTAATTCGCAGGTCAGAATTCCCAAAGGATTTGTGCTGGAAAATCCGCCTCGTCTTGTGTTCGACTTCCCCAGCGTTGAGGTCTTACCACAGGCCCGGCGTAATAATACTGGGCAAGGTGCCGTCAAGTCGATCTATTCTGCGAATAATAAAGGCCTGGCCCGGATAGTCATCGCTCTGAATAGTTTTGTGAATTACAGTGTGGAAGCCAGTGGCGATGATCTGGTATTACTATTTGATAGGCATACTGGTCAGGCTCCGAGAGCAGTTCCCTCTACACAGAATGTAGCAAGTCGAGCGCAGGCAGTTGGAAATTCAACAGCAAATGTTGCTTCTAATCAAAGTTATGATTGGTATCGTGCGCCTTCTTCCGGAAAGGCAGCGCAAGCACCGTCGAGTCAGATGGTTAGGCCTCAGCCTGCCCAGGTACAGCAGGCTCAGCAAAGGCAGCAACAAGCCAGACAAAGACAGCAACAAGCCAGACAAAGACAGCAACAAGCCAGGCAAAGACAGCAAGCCCAACCTGTGCGCGTTAGTGCGGGGCAGAGTGGTGCCCATTCTTTACGTTCAGTTGATTTTCGCCGTAATGCTGATGGTGGTGGACGAGTCATTATTATTTTGCCAAATGCTAATGTGAAAGTTAGCGACGACAAGCGTGCTAACAACCTTAACCTCACTCTTCATGATGTTGATGTGCCTGCGAGCTGGCAAAAACGTCTCGACGTTCTGGACTTTGCGACGCCTGTATCATATGTGCAGATCGCGCAGCGTAATGGTAATGGGCAGGTGGCTATTGCTGCTAACCAGGGTTTTACTTATCGTACTGAAATGAATCGCAATGTTTACACGATTCATATCGATAAAATTAAAAATTCCAGCAAAAAGCTAAAGTTAGGTGAAAAGAAGAAGAAAAGCTTCAACGGCGAAAAACTGTCGTTAAACTTCCAGGACATTGAAGTGCGCGCAGTACTTCAGTTATTGGCTGATTTCACCAATAAAAACATCGTGGTGAGCGACTCGGTTGATGGCAGTATTACTGTACGTCTTAAGGATGTTCCATGGGATCAGGCGCTGGATATTGTGCTGGAATCCAAGAATCTTGGAATGCGTGAGAATGGCAATGTGATTTGGGTTGCACCCAATACTGAACTTGATGCAAAAGAAGCCAAAGAGCTGGAGATTGCTCAACGCAAGATTGAATTGGAGCCATTAACGACTGAATATATTCCGATTAATTTTGCTAAAGCCACTGACTTAGTCGCTTTGATTGAAAAGCGTTCTGCTTCGGGTAAGGAAGCTAGCCATTCACTACTTTCATCTCGTGGTAGTGTGTCTTTTGATGAGCGTACTAATACACTACTTGTTAAAGATACTGCAACACAGGTAGAACAAATTCGTGATCTGATTAAAGTGTTGGATGTTCCGGTGCAACAAGTATTAATTGAGTCACGGATTGTAATTGCCAATGATGAATTTGGTAAAGAATTAGGTGCTCGTTTTGGTGCTTCGCCTCGTTGGGCTAATAGCGACTCGATTGGTTTGGGGGCAGGTTCAGTGGGTGGCTCTGATAGTTATTATAATTCGATCGCAGGAGCTAGTAGTGGCACAGGGGTCAAGATACCCGGTATCAATGACCGCCTTAATGTGAACTTGCCTGTTGTTGGTGCCGCCGGTAGTTTTGGTTTCTCTATCCTGACCTCTGATTTTATGCTGGATCTTGAGCTATCTGCTTTACAGGCCGAAAGCAAAGGTGAAATCATTGCGACGCCGAGAGTTATAACTTCTAACCAGACGAAGGCAATGATTGAGCAAGGTGTTGAAATACCTTATCAACAGGCCAGTTCCAGTGGTGCTACCAATGTTGCCTTTAAAAAGGCGGTACTGAGTCTGGAGGTTACACCGCAGATTACACCTGATGAGCACATTTCTATGGATCTGAGGGTTAACCAGGATACAGTGGGTCAGATTTATGCCAATGTACCTAGTATTGATACCCGTGAGATTAAGACCAAGGTGTTGGTCGAGAATGGTCAGACCATCGTGTTGGGTGGCGTACATGAGGAAACCAGTATTAATGGTACGACTAAGGTGCCGGTTCTGGGTGACCTGCCTGTAGTTGGGAAGCTCTTCCGTAAGACTAATAAGAGCGAAAATAAACGTGAGCTACTGATTTTTGTTACGCCGAAAATTATTGACAGTAAAGGCAAGAAAGTCGCAGGTCGCTGATATATAAACTGTTCTACAATAGCCTCCCTTCTGCTTGAAGGGAGGTTTTATATTGACTACTTGCTTTAATTCCCGCCTTATTCCTGACTAAAAGCGCTTGATTCCTGTGACGACTGCTGGCATAACACCCGAATGCAAAAGAATATTATTCTAGTGGGTCTTATGGGTGCGGGAAAATCCACTATTGGCCGGCAATTGGCGCGCCGCTGCAAGATGCAGTTCTATGACTCGGATCGGGTCGTTGAAGAGCGTACTGGCGTTAATATCCCTACTATTTTTGAAATTGAGGGGGAAGATGGTTTCCGTGATCGTGAACAACTGGTCATTGAGGAATTAAGTGGGCTGGATGGAATAGTATTGGCTACCGGTGGTGGCAGTGTCCTGCGTGAGGAGAACCGCGCTTATCTCAAAGGTGCCGGTGCTGTTATTTATCTGCGTGCGTCAGCAGAGCAGTTATTTTACAGAATACGGCATGATAAGGGGCGGCCTCTGATGCAAACGCCTAATCCTTTGCAAACCTTACGCGACTTGTTGAAGGCACGGGAAAAGTACTATCTTGAAGTAGCTACTATTGTTATCCCTACCGGAAAGCAACGTGCTTCTTCTATTGTTCGCAATGTCAGTCATAAACTCAAACAAATACAGGATCCTTCAGATGCAGACGCTAACAGTTGACTTAGGTGCGCGTAGTTACCCAATTTATATTGGACGTGGTCTGTTGTCACAGCCTGAGTTATTACTGCCTCATATCTATGGACAAAGCTGCATCACGGTTTCTAATGAAACGATTGCACCTCTGTATCTTGATAAAATTAATTCGAGTGTGGGTGACCTGCGTCATTCGGCGGCGATTCTTCCTGATGGTGAGGCTTACAAAACACTTGATACTCTAAATCAGATCTACACGCACTTACTGGAACAACATGCTGATCGAAAATCCACACTGATTGCCCTCGGTGGGGGGGTAGTTGGAGATATGTGTGGTTTTGCTGCGGCCAGTTATCAACGTGGTGTGAATTTCGTACAGGTACCTACCACTTTGCTTTCAATGGTTGATTCGTCGGTGGGTGGTAAAACCGGCGTGAATCATGCATTGGGTAAAAACATGATCGGTGCTTTTCATCAGCCTGAATGTGTCATCATCGATACGGATACTTTAAGTACCCTGGATGATAGAGAGCTAAGTGCGGGCCTGGCCGAAGTCATTAAATACGGTTTGATTCGGGACAGAGAGTTTTTGTATTGGCTGGATGAGAATATGGGGCGTTTGTTGGCCCGTGATCATGAGGCTTTAACTTATGCCATACATCGTTCTTGTGAGCACAAAGCTGAAGTAGTTGCTGCTGATGAGTTTGAATCAGGCCAACGCGCATTATTAAATCTCGGTCATACCTTTGGGCATGCCATTGAATCGGCCATGGGTTATGGTAACTGGTTGCATGGTGAGGCTGTTGCGACAGGTATGGTGATGGCTGCTGAGCATTCTATGCTAATGGGATGGCTGACATCTGATGAAGTTCAGTTCGTGCGTGATTTGTTGATTAAGGCAAATTTGCCAGTGCGGCCACCTGCTGAAATGAGTGGTGAAGACTTTATGCGTTATATGTCTGTTGATAAGAAGGTGCTGGATGGTACCCTGCGACTCATTTTGATGAAGTCATTCGGTGAGGCAGTACTTACCAGTGACTTTGACCCTGCTGCTCTTAGCAGTGTGCTCACCCGATCTTTATGATGATGACATCTTATGCGGCTGATCCAGCCAAAAGCCAGGGTCGTGAATTTAAAGAACCCGCGCCTCGTTATCGTAGTGAATTTCAGCGCGATCGTGATCGTATCATTCATTCAAAAGCCTTCCGCCGTTTAGAGTATAAAACTCAGGTCTTTGTGAATCATGAAGGTGATCTTTACCGCACCCGGCTAACACATTCACTGGAAGTGGCCCAGGTAGCACGCTCAGTGGCGCGCAATATGGGGTTAAATGAGGATTTGGTCGAGGCGATTGCTTTAGCACACGACCTGGGGCATACACCTTTTGGCCATGCAGGACAAGACGCGCTTAATAAGTGTATGGCTGACTATGGTGGTTTTGAGCATAACCTGCAGTCCTTACGTGTGGTTGATCACCTAGAGGATGCTTATGCAGATTTCCCTGGTCTGAACCTTTGCTTTGAAACACGTGAAGGCATACTCAAGCATTGTGCTGTGAAACATGCCAAAGAACTGGGGGGCGTGGGACAGCGTTTTTTGGATAAGACCCAGCCTTCTCTGGAAGCGCAGTTGACCAATATTGCGGATGAGATTGCCTATAACAATCATGATATTGACGATGGTTTGCGTTCAGGTTTGATTTGTCTGGACCAGCTAAAAGAGGTACCGGTTTTTCATGATGCATGGCAGGAAGTCAACAGTTTGTATCCACAGCTTGATGATCGGCGTTTGATCCATGAAATTTTACGTCGCCTGATTGGTGTTATGGTCGTTGATTTGACTGAGAGCAGTATGGCGGCTATTAAGCAAGCCAATATTGTCAGTTTGAAGGATGTGCGTAATCAGCCTGTCAGATTGATGCAATATAGCCAGAGCTTACTTGATGGAAAGAATGAGCTTAAGCGGTTTTTGCGGGAAGAGCTTTACTTCCACCCGATAGTCTATCGCTCAACATGGCGTGCCCAACGAATTATTGAGTCTTTGTTTGACGTTTTTATGAATGACATAAAGTTGCTACCCGCCCAGCACCAACAGATTGTGAGAAATCTGATAGAAAACGCCGGTGATAAAGGTCGTGGCCTGGGCATTGCCGATTATATTGCGGGTATGACGGATCGGTATGCGATTCGCCAATATGGAGAGTTATTTGACTTGTCAAAAATAGGCTGAGTATTTTTTGTGTGCGTTGCACCAAGTTTACATTTGTTCAGTTAATATTAAGTTTCTCTCTACATATCGACCCCAAGTCGTTTTTGGCCCGGCTCATTTAGCCGGGCTTTTTATTGAGATGAGAAAATCCGGCGTTGTAGGGTATCGGGCTTTTTCTTTTGCTTCGCTACCTGCCTGTCGTGCATACTAGATAAATGATCAGCAACTGATGATTTATATGACTCCTGCTATCAATGCACTACAGCGATCTGGCTACAATTTTCGAATCCATGAGTATAAACATAATCCAACCATAGGGGCTTATGGAGAAGAGGCTGCTGAAGCGTTGCAGATTGCTCCTGAGCGTGTTTTTAAGACTTTGTTGGTGATGATGGAAGGGAATCCGAAATATTTGGCTGTGGGGATAATTCCTGTCATCAATCAGCTGGATGTTAAAGCCATTGCGAGGGCATTAGGTGTCAAAAAAGCTGAAATGGCAGACCCTAAACAGGCTGAGCGTATTACAGGTTATTTGGTCGGGGGAATTAGCCCTGTAGGTCAAAAACGCCCACTACCGACAATTCTTGATAGTTCAGCTTTGTGTTTAGACACCCTCTTTGTGAGTGGAGGGCGGCGTGGTTTAGAAATTGAGTTGGCACCGGATGTTTTATTGGAGCTTTGTGGGGCAGATGCGGTTGAGTTGTGTCGTTAGAGCATATGTTGGTTAACGGTTTTATTGATGCTCCTCTTTTTCGTAGATATCGCCCTTGTTCAGTCTGATTTGATCTGTTTCTGATATATAATTTCATACTATTGAACCATTGCGGGGTTCTGTTCAGACAGTAAGAGTATGAATGCCCACTAGAGAAGCTACTTGCGGAACTTATTTAGTGGGTACTTGCAGCTTGCCTATACTGATGCTTCATCTTGAGCAAAAGCGACATAAAAAGGATAAAGAATGCTGGAACAAAGCAAACACAAAATTCGAAAGGCGGTCATTCCGGTCGCTGGATTGGGTACAAGGATGTTACCCGCTACTAAGGCAATTCCAAAGGAAATGCTTCCTGTCGTTGATAAGCCGTTGATTCAATACATAGTGACTGAGTGTATCCAGGCTGGAATTAAAGAAATTGTTCTGGTTACCCATAACAGTAAAAATTCTATTGAGAATCATTTTGACACCAGTTTTGAGCTTGAAACCATGCTTGAAAAACGGGTCAAGCGCCAGCTGCTCGATGAAGTGCGATCAATCTGTCCAAAAGATGTCACTATCATGCATGTTCGTCAGGGTGAAGCAAAAGGACTGGGGCATGCCATTATGTGCGCGCACCCGGTTGTAGGTGATTCACCGGTTGCCATTTTGTTGCCTGATGTATTGATTGATGATGCTGCCAGTGATTTACGTAGTGACAACCTGTCAGAAATGTTGCGTTTGTATGATGAAACCGGTATTAGCCAGATCATGGTAGAGCCGGTGCCGATGGAAAAAGTGTCATCTTATGGTGTGGTTGATATTAATGGTCAGGAGGTCGAGCCCGGTGGTTCTGTGCCAATGTCCGCCATTGTTGAGAAACCATCACAGGAGAGCGCACCGTCTAATCTGTCCGTCGTAGGACGTTACGTACTATCACCACATATCTGGAACTGGCTGCGTAAGACACCTCTGGGAGCCGGTGATGAGATTCAACTAACCGACACTATTGGCTTGTTGATGAGAGAGTATCAGGTAAATGCTTTCCAGATTACCGGTAAGAGCCATGATTGTGGTTCAAAGTTAGGGTATATGGCTGCAAATGTTGAGTACGGCACCCGACATCCTGAAATGGGTGACCGGTTTGTTGAGTTTCTCAAGGGCTATGCAAAAACCTTGTAGATAAATTGATAGACAATTCCTTCCCCCTGAGCCAGCGAGCCTGGCTCACCAAAGTCTTTAATCTCGCCTGGCCTATCATTCTATCCAGTCTTTCCGTCCCATTGGTAGGGCTGGTAGATACTGCTGTGATGGGACAGTTGCCTGAGCCGCGCTTTATGGCTGCTGTTGCGGTGGGGGCGGTTATCTTCAGTAGTGTATTCTGGGTGTTTGGTTTCTTGCGGATGGGCACCACCGGTTTTGTAGCACAAGCTGCGGGGCGAAGTGATACAACTGAAGTGAGTCTGACCCTTGTCCGGGCATTGGGTGTTGCGCTATTGCTGGGTATTTTAGTGATCCTCTTCCAATTTCCTTTGGGCCAGGTTGCTTTCCAGTTAATGGGGGCGGGAGAAGATGTTACTACCAGTGCACAGATTTATTTCGATATCCGTATTTGGAGCGCTCCGGCAACCTTTGTCAATTACGTGGTGTTGGGTTGCCTGATTGGTTTGCAACGTATGCGTGCTGCCCTGCTGGTACAGTTAGTGCTTAACCTGAGTAATATGTTGCTGGATGTGGGTTTTGTGCTTTATTTGCGAATGGAAACAGACGGTGTGGGATGGGCGTCATTGATCAGTGAATGGCTGGCGATGGGCGTAGGACTCTGGCTGTTGCGGCGACAAATAGGTGTGGCATGGTGTCTTGCCAGTTCTGATCTGGAGTCTTTAAAGCTCAGATTGTTCGATGGTATGGCATTTCGGGCTTTGCTAAAGGTTAATAGTGACTTGTTCATGAGAACTTTATTCCTGAGTGCCGGCTTCTTTTTCTTTACCTCTCAAGGTGCGCAATTCGGAACCATCGTTCTGGCGGCAAATGCGATACTGATGAACATGTTTAGTATGTTGGCTTATGGGTTGGATGGTTTCGCTCATGCAGCCGAGGCGCTGGTCGGGGGTGCTTATGGCTCCCGAAACAGGCAAGCATTTAAACAGGCAGTGAGAAGTAGCACTGTATTAGCTTTTCTGATGTCGATCTTGATCAGTGTTTTGTACTACTGGTTCGGTGAGTTGATTATCACTTCGATGACAAGTATTGATGAAGTTTCATTGGTTGCCAGGGAATATATGTTTTGGGTAGTGATTGCGCCGCTGGTATCGGTTTGGAGCTTTCAACTGGATGGCATTTTTATTGGTGTGACGGATACACAGGCGATGAGAAATACAGTGGGTATGGCGCTGGTGATTTACGTGGCACTGGTTTTACTGACAGTACCTTTATGGGGTAACCATGCCTTGTGGGCTTGCCTGTTGGTATTTCTGGTCTTACGTGGCGTATTTTTAGGCCGACTCTATCCGGCAATTGTAAGACGTGTTGATAATCAGGTGTAACAATAATGTTGAGTAGCATGGCAAAAGCTGTCAAACATACAATCCAATTGTGCTAAGGACGGAGGCGTAAAAATAGTTGATAACTTTTGCATGCGGGCTTACCGCATCTCCTGGTGATCGATCTGTTGGGTGTTTTTAACATCGCTCAACCCTCTTGTTTATGGCAGAATCCTTCCATGCCAAAAGATAAACACACATACAGCCGAAGCAAAATCCATAAACGCCTGCGCCATCAAGTAGGGGAGGCCATTGTTGATTATAATATGATCGAAGAAGGTGATCGTATTATGGTTTGCCTCTCGGGTGGGAAAGACAGTTATGCGATGCTGGATATTCTGCTGGGTTTACAACGAAGCGCACCGATTTCGTTCGAATTATGCGCAGTAAACCTCGATCAGAAGCAGCCGGATTTCCCGGAGCAGGTGTTGCCTGCTTACTTGGAGAAGCTCGGTGTGCCCTATCACATTATCGAGCGTGATACTTATTCTGTCGTGAAGCGGGTTATTCCTGAGGGGAAGACGACCTGTGGTTTGTGTTCCCGGTTACGGCGCGGGACTTTGTATGGTTATGCGGAAGAGCATGGTTATACCAAAATTGCTTTGGGTCATCATCGCGATGATATTATTGAAACACTGTTTCTTAACATGTTTTATGGTGGCAAACTGAAGGCGATGCCGCCGAAGTTGCGCAGCGATGATGGTCAGAATATTCTGATCCGGCCACTGGCTTATTGCAAAGAGAAAGACATACAGCTCTATGCGGATGAGCAGCAATTCCCCATCATCCCTTGTAACTTGTGTGGTTCCCAACCCAATATGCAGCGACAATCAATTAAGCAGATGTTACAAGCCTGGGACAAGCAATTTCCGGGTCGTATTGAAACGATTTTTTCTGCTATCCAAAATGTAGCACCTTCCCAGTTGGCTGATCAGAGCTTATTTGATTTTAAAGGATTGATGCTGGATAGGGGGGCTGTTGCTGGAAAGCCCTCTACAGATAAACAGCAATGGCTGGATGAGGCGATTGACCCTGCTTTTGATCTTCCGGAAATTATGGAGAATATTCAGCCCGTATTATTTAGCCCGCCGGGTAATTCGAAGGTGGCGTAAGTATTTAGGAGCTGTCCGGAAGTGATTACGCAGAAAAACGAAATCTTATTTCAAAGCAGTTCCTTATCGATTGGAATAAGGTTGGTTTTGTAAAACATCATTCCGTGGTATGTTGGAGGAGGGACTGTGATCATTTCGGAGCGGTCTTAAACTGAGGTTTCTTTCCTGCAAGCGGGCAGAAAGGTGGAAAATAATGAGTAAACCCCAATCTACGCTGGTAGACCGTTTCGGTCGCCGTGTTACCTATGTACGTATGTCAGTAACCGATCGTTGTGATTTTCGTTGTGTGTATTGCATGGACGAAAAGATGACTTTCGTGCCGCGTGAACAGTTACTAACACTGGAAGAAATGGCGCGTCTTGGACGAGCATTTGTGCAATTGGGTGTTCATAAGATTCGTCTCACCGGTGGTGAGCCTCTGACTCGCCGCAATGTAATGCAACTGTTTGACGATCTTGGCCGGCAGGAAGGCTTGAAGGATTTTACCTTAACTACTAATGGCAGCCAATTACCCAAGTATGCACAGCAACTCAAGGATGCTGGCGTAACGCGGATTAACATCAGCCTCGATACCCTGGATGCGGAGCGTTTTAAAGCACTGACCCGGATTGGTAAAATCGAACAGACTTTAAACGGTATTGACTCAGCTATTGCAGCAGGGTTTGACCGTATCAAGCTAAATGCGGTGATTCTGAAAAACCGTAACGATGATGAAATCATTCCCTTGGTAGAATATGCTCGTGATAAAGGTATTGATATCAGTTTTATCGAAGAAATGCCGTTGGGGGTGATTGCTGATCACGATCGGGCTGAGGCTTATTATTCCAGCGATCAAATTCTGCGTGACTTACGTACCCGCTTTGATCTGAAGGCCATTGATGCGAATACGGGCGGTCCTTCCAAGTATTATCAGAGTGCTGATAGTGATACTCGGGTAGGTTTTATATCACCCCATAGCCATAATTTCTGCGAAGACTGTAATCGTGTCCGGGTGACAGCAGAAGGGCGTTTGCTGCTATGTTTGGGGCAAGAGCATTCTGTCGATCTGCGTCGTGTATTACGGGCAAATCCTTTGGATGATGCGCCATTGATTGCAGCTATTCAGGACTCGATGAGTATCAAGCCCAAAGGTCATGAGTTTGATCTGAATGCCAAGCCTATTTTGTTTCGTCATATGAATGCGACTGGCGGTTAAAAAGTATGCAGCGCACAATCTCAACCGCCAGGATATTCTGATGCTGTCCCGTTCACCGACTAACCGTGAATTCCCACAGCTGTCGAATGCTTCGCTGAATGTGACGGTAGAGGCGGTGGCAGTCGATGAATACGGTCAGAAAAGGGATGGGTTCATTGCGGCAGAGCGACCGTTAACCATCTATCTGGATAAACGTGAAGTCGTCACTTTAATGACGATGGGTTGTGAGCCGGAATTATTGATTCTGGGCTGGCTGCGTAATCAGAATTTACTCACCGATCTTGACCAGCTCAAAGCTATTCAGGTCGACTGGGAAACGGATTCGGTTGCGATTACGACTTTTAAGGGCGTTGAAGAACTTGATGAAAAGCTGAGTCATAAAACAGTGACGACTGGCTGTGGTCAAGGCACTGTTTTTGGTAATCTGATGGATAATATCGATCGGCTGAAACTGCCCGGGGTTGAACTCAAACAGTCGCTTATTTACGCGATGCTGAAAAGCCTGAATGCCCATAATGAAGTGTATAAACAAGCAGGGGGCGTGCATGGCTGTGCCCTGTGTGAGGGCAGTGAAATACTGGCTTTTGTTGAAGATGTTGGTCGGCATAACGCTGTTGATGCGTTGGCGGGCTATATGTGGCTGCATGATATTCAGGGCGGCGATAAGGTCTTCTATACCACTGGACGACTCACCTCTGAGATGGTGATTAAGGTTGCGCAAATGGGTATTCCGGTTTTATTATCACGCTCCGGAATTACAGAAATGGGCTTGGACATTGCTCGGCAAGTCGGTGTTGTTTTGATCGCACGGGCCAAGGGTAAGCACTTTATGGTGTATCAGGGCGCTGAGCAGATTGAGTTTGATGCGCCTCCGGAGAAGCGTATTTAGTAGACACGAGTAAAGAAAAATCTCCCCTCGGCCCCTCCTAAGCCACGTTTACAAAGCGAAACGTGCGAATCAAAGTAGGGGTTTTATTGGTATGGTATGAGACTTTGCCAGTAACGCCTCCCCCTTTGAAAAAGGGGGGGCGAGGGGGATTTGGTTTTTACAACGCCCTCTGCGAAGAGAGGGTGCTATCTACGGTTGACCTGACTTTATCCTAACGAAGCCAAAGCCTCATTAAACAAAGCACTAGGCCGCATAGCTTTATCAGCTGCTGCTTCATCCGGGAAGTAATAACCGCCAATATCAACAGCTTCACCCTGCACAGCATTCAATTCTTCAACAATTGCGGCCTCATTATCAGTTAACTGCCGGGCTAGTTTTGAGAAGGTTGCTTTTAGTTCAGCATTTTCATCTTGTGCAG
Organism: Caprella mutica; assembly: GCA_947561585.1. NCBI lineage: Eukaryota > Metazoa > Arthropoda > Malacostraca > Amphipoda > Caprellidae > Caprella > Caprella mutica. The sequence continues at coordinate 4,427 of CANNZV010005723.1, read as the reverse complement.
CTAGTGCCCGTGCCCAGTAGTAAGCCAGATAGAAGTGGCTGCCACGATTATCCAATTGACCCAGACGGCGCTGCGGCGATTTACCATTTTCCAATAATTCACCGGTTGCCTGATCTAGTGTGTTTGCCAGTACTTGTGTGCGTTGATCGCCGGTTTGCTCAGCAGTGTGCTCCAGTGAAACTGCCAACGCCAGAAACTCACCCAGTGAATCCCAACGCAGGTAATTTTCTTCGTTGAACTGCTGAACATGTTTAGGCGCAGAACCGCCCGCGCCGGTTTCAAACATGCCGCCACCATTCATAAGCGGGACGACCGAGAGCATTTTGGCACTGGTACCCAATTCCAGAATCGGAAACAGATCGGTCAGGTAATCACGTAGTACATTGCCTGTTACCGAAATGGTATCTTTGCCGCGTATTAAGCGTTCCATAGTGCGGCGAATAGCCATAACGGGCGAGAGAATACGAATATCCAGACCTTCGGTATCGTGGTCTTCCAGATAACGCAGTACCTTGGCGCGTAATTGCATATCATGAGCACGGCCACGATCCAGCCAGAAAATCGCAGGTGTATTGGAAGCACGACAACGCTTAACGGCCAGTTTTACCCAATCGCGGATAGGCTCATCTTTGGTCTGACACATACGCCAGATGTCGCCTTCTTCGACATCATGTTGCAGCAGCACATTACCTTCGTCATCAATCACCTTCATGGTGCCATCAGACGTCATTTCGAAAGTCTTGTCGTGTGAACCATATTCTTCCGCTTTTTGAGCCATTAGGCCAACATTAGGTACCGTACCCATCGTGGTTGGATCAAACGCGCCGTGTGTTTTACAGAAGTTAATGGCCTCCTGGTAAATCGTAGCGTAAGTGCTTTCCGGAATTACTGCTTTGGTGTCTTTAAGTTTGCCGTCCGCACCCCACATTTTCCCTGAGTTACGGATCATCGCAGGCATGGAAGCATCGACGATAACATCACTAGGTACGTGGAGGTTGGAAATGCCACGGTCTGAATCAACCATCGCAATTTCAGGACGATTGATGTAACAAGCGCGGATGTCGGCTTCAATTTCAGCACGTTTGGACTGTGGCAGCTCCTGGATACGCATATAGACATTACCCAGGCCGTTATTTGGATTTACACCAATTTTGTCAAAGGTTTCGCCCCATTTTTCAAATAACTTGTCATAGAAAACGGTGACAGCGTGGCCGAAGACGATAGGGTGCGAGACTTTCATCATGGTGGCTTTAACGTGCAAAGAGAACAGCATGTCTGTTTCGCGTGCGTCGTCCATTTGATCTGCAAAAAATTGGCGTAGCGCTTTTCTGCTCATGAACATGCCGTCGATGACTTCACCTTCGAGCAAAGCGGTCTTAGCTTTCAATATGGTCACATCGCCACTGGCTTTGTCAGTGAATTCAATGCGGACATTGCCCGCTTTTTCGATGACAACGGACTGTTCGCTGGCGTAGAAATCACCGTTACCATTCATGTGTGCAACATGGGAGCGTGAGGCCATGCTCCATACACCCATGCTATGTGGGTTGTTACGTGCGTATTGTTTTACTGAAGGGGGCGCGCGGCGGTCTGAATTACCTTCGCGTAATACCGGATTTACCGCACTGCCGAGTACTTTGCCGTAGCGAGCTTTTATATCTTGCTCAGCCTCATTCTCTGGTTCATCCGGGTACTCAGGAAGGGCAAAGCCCTTTTCCTGTAGTTCGGCGATGACTTCGCGCAGTTGTGGTAAAGAAGCACTGATATTCGGAAGCTTGATGATGTTAGCTTCAGGCGATTGGGTTAATGCCCCCATTTCTTTTAATGAATCTTCAACACGCTGATTTTCTTCGAGAAGTTCCGGAAAGCTGGCGATAACACGCCCTGCGAGAGAAATGTCACGAATTGCGACGTTGATGCCTGCGGTACTGGTGAAAGCCTGAACAATAGGCAGTAAAGAACGTGTGGCCAGTGCAGGGGCTTCGTCAGTTTTAGTATAGATAATCGTGGGTGACTTTTGGGTCATGGAGCTACCTGTGCGCTAAAAAGATAAATTATTTACGGACTGTCCAATAGGGAGTTCTCGGACAGCCTCCTAGGGCGGAGTATTATATCATGTGGGCTATCTCTTGTGGGAGAGTCAAAGCTGATGTTTTTCATCGTGAACAAGTACGTTTGTCAATTTTTCTGGTGATTTGTTGCTCAGATGCTTTCTGTAGCAGACTTTGGTTTCTTGGAAGAACTAATGATGCTCATTAGTTGTTGTTGCTTTAAAGGCGGACGCTGGTTAGCATTCGTTTCACCGACCTGACATGGCTCCGATAGTATTATACATGGAAGCTTTAACTACCCATACCTTACATGCTCTGCAATTATTATTGACGGGTGATGGTGCTATTTGGAACATAGTAGCCATTTCATTTAGGGTCTCATTGACTGCGATTGTGCTGGCCACTTTGCCTGCGCTATTGATTGCTTTCGCCCTCGCTTATGGGAATTTTCCGGGGCGGCGTTTATTGATTTCGGTGTTTTCTACGCTGATGTCTGTGCCTGCGGTAGTAGTGGGGTTAACGCTTTATCTCGTGTTATCCCGCCAGGGGCCATTGGTGATCTGCGTTTGTTGTTCACTCAGACTGCGATGGTGCTGGGGCAGATTGCATTGGCGTTCCCCTTGTTGGTTGCGATGTGTCATGCCAGCTTACAAGCCTCAGATCGTCGTGCCTGGGAGACTGCACGGATGTTGGGTGCATCGAAAGCACGTTCCTTTTTTGTGGTGTTGTTTGAGGTGCGTTTTGGTTTGATGGCTGCATTTCTGGCTGGGTTTGGGCGTATTATTGCTGAGGTGGGGGCTTCGATGATGCTGGGGGGGAATATTCTTAATTATACGCGGAATATTCCCACCGCTATTGCACTGGAGACCAGTAAGGGGGAGTTTGCGCAGGGCATTGCCTTGGGGATGGTGTTGTTGGTGATGGCGTTTACGCTTAATTTATTGCTGCAATATTTTCAGGGGCGGGGGCATATTGCGCCTTGATCGTTTTAGGGTGGCTCAGTGGCATAAGGCTTCTTTTGTGCTGGGCAGTGGTATGCCTGATATATTAACAATTGGCTTGATTCTGAGATTCTGCCCCAAAAATATCGATATTCGAAGGTAAAACTTCCAAGTTTTCAATGCAGTTATCCGAAATATCAAGATATAACACTTGGCTCATCACTGACAAGGGAGAAATGTCCTGTATTTTATTCTGGCCTAAGTATAGGGAATTCAGAGCATTGAGGCTGGATAGAGGTGAAGTGCTTGAAATTTGATTAGTGGCAAGATCTAGTGTAGTTAATTTTGATAGGCTGGATAGAGGGAGGGTGTTAGAAATACCATTGCTGTGGAGGGATAAGGAGTCTAGCTTTGAAAGTTTGGATAGTGGGGTGAGATTAGATACTTCATTATTGTGGAGTGATAGTAAGGTTAGCTTCGAAAGTCCAGATAGTGAAGAAATGTCTGAAATGTGGTTATCTCCTAGGCTCAGTGTGGTTAGTTCAACTAGATTAGATAGTTGGGAGATATTATAAATGCCATTGTTCGATAAGTTCAAGTGAGTAAGCTGTACAAGACCTGATATAGAAGAAATGTCATTTATATTGGTGCTTGCAAGTTCAAGGTAAGTTAAATTGACAAGTTCTGATAATGGGGAAAAATCCACTATTTCATTCCCGGACAACTCCAGTTTTTTTATTTGGGGGGTGTCAGTCAAGGGGGAAATGCTATTTATATTATTGCTGTGGAATTTTAGCTTCTCTAGTTTTTTTAGACTTGATAGTGGTGATATGTTTTCTACGAAATTTCCACTAAAGTCTAGGGTAGTTAGCTCAGGCAGGCCTGATAATGCAGTTAGGTCAGTGATATTGTTGCTAACCAAGATTAACTCATTCATTTCTTTGAGTCTAGATAACGGTGATATGTCATTAATGAAATTTCTTTCTAAATTTAAATTTTTAATGTTCTTCAAGTTAGATAGCGGGGAAATATCTGAAATATTATTGTAAGATAGTTTTAGTTTTTTGAGTTGTTGGAGGTTAGATAGCGGCGAAATGTCCTGTATGTCATTTCCCTGCAAATCTAGTTCTTTCAGATTAGTAAGGCTTGAGATCGTTGATATGTCGACGTTAGAAAATCTATTGAACAAGCTATTGGATAAATTCAGGCTTTCTAGCTGGATCAAGGGGATGAAAATGTTTAAATCACTGATAGGTGTACTTGGTAAGTCCAAGGTTTTTATTTGAGTTAAATAGGCTAGTTCACTTCTATCAAAATCCTCTGAAGATGCCCAATTTATTCTCAAAGTGGATAAGCTCCTGAGTTCAGATAGTGCGGAAAGATTTTTTATCTTGGTAGGTATAGATCCAGGCCCTCGCCCAAGGTAATAAGAACT
>CANNZV010005722.1:0-24124 GCA_947561585.1 Caprella mutica | reverse complement strand
CAACGCTACAATATAGATTTATGTTATATTTCAGACATTTTTTTATTTTCCGGACAACTATTTTGGTCATTGAATTCAATCTTATCTTAAATGGTAAGTACTATTTTTAGTACAACTAACAAACCAACCATTCAACAGACAAATACAAAATCGGATCATTTTTTAATTTAAAAAATATGGAAAATCCGTCACCGAAGATAGGGTACTTATTAAGAATAAATACGATGTCGCATTTGCAGTATTATTATAACCATTTTTGCAAGCGTACTTCCAAAAATTAGTACCAAGCTAATTAGTACTAAATTATTATATGCAATTGCTTAGTTATTAAACCATGATACTGTAGACCCGGTGCTATATTTAATCACCGCCAACTACCCAACCATACCTGACGATCATCCGTATATTTTGTTTAAATCCGGAAATTATTCGGATGTGTTAGTTATAGTTGCTCAGTTGGTTAGCGAAGAAAATGACTATGACCAAAATAATTGCCCAGTTAGCGGAAATCCGGTTAGGGGAACCAAAAATCCACATAACATAAAAATTCGGATTACATATAAATCCGGAAAACAGAAAAATAACAAATTCGGAAAAAAATAAAGAAAAATCAATAAACGAATAAATTGTTTTTTTATAACAATTTATAATTTACGGTTTCAATAATAATGTTGAAACCATTAATCAAGAGTTGGTAGTAGAATGTGAGTGATGTATAGGAATGTGAGAACACTTCAATATGTCAAATTCAATTATTTCAATTTTATCAACATAAATTTCATTTGGATAAAATTGAATATAATATGGATAGAATAGACTTTAATTTGGATAATTTTTTTGTTTGAGAAGAAAATATTTAATAAAATTATAATATATATAATAAAATATATAAATAAAATAAAATAAAAATAATAATAATAATAAAATAAAATATAAAATTTATATCATAAATATATAATAAAATTGAATTTCGTTTGGGCAGAAATTTCACTTGAATCATATTCAATTCCACTTGAATCAAATATATATTCAGTAATATCAAGTTCTATTTTATTTGGATCAAATTCAATTTCACTTTGATCAAATTTTACTTCTTTTGGATCAAATATAACTGTAAAAAGTATAGTTCATAGGATTCATAGTGAATTTTACACAATTTCTACATATATTAATTACATTACACCATAAACGATATTATATTGATTTGATCTTTTGTTTGGTAATCATTGGAATAATTTCAAAATAGTTCCTCCATATGTTAAGTTCCAAGTAATCAGACAGTTTCACTATTTCGATCACGTGATAAAATAATACCAATTAAATCAAAATTTTAATTATAATCAGTATTCATATTTTTTCCTATGTATCGAAAATATGGTACCATCCAATAACTTGAAACTTGCCCTATTCCCTTTCTCTTTCTATTCTTAATCTTTATCACCTAATATTGTTCAATAACTTCTACTAAAATCTCTCTTCATACTTCTTCATAATTTGATCTTCGTAAATGAGAAAATAAAACACGAATAGGGACCAAAATCATACTTCTAATCTCTCTGTAATCGTCTCCTTTTAAACGTTGCAGATGAATCTCTTTATATAATTTATATATACAGTAACAATACGTAAATAGTTCAACAGTTGGATAGTTGATGAATAAATTTCTTATAAAACACTTCAACATTTTAATTTGTTCCATTTAAACATCGAATTCGTGGAAAATTTTTGTATGTATGGACAGTGATAAAACTGCTTGATATATGTATTATAATATATGAATACTCTTCAATCTTTCTCTAATGTAATATGCACCTCGATCATCATATATCAAGAACTGTCAGACAGTGGCTGAATGAAAAGTTTCCTAAAAGGTGAATTGGCAGAGGTTCACATGACGACAAGAACATTAACCCACAGATCACCTGATCTTTCTATGGAGATTTGTCGAGAGTAAAGTTTATCATACTTAACCTATTGATGTATCAATGAGATTAAGAACAGAATTTGACAAGCATTTGCTGAAATAATTTTCAGCAAATGCATTTGCTGAAATAATAATTACAATTTTAAACGATGGAACACTCGATAATACAAAGTCTATTTACTTAGTAAATTGAATGAAAAAAAGAACTTCTCTGTTATCACTCTGTGAAATAGTTCCACGATAAGGAATATGATTCCTATGATTGTTTTCCATGCTCACAGTTCCAAAATCCTCCTCTCATATTCCCGAGAAGTAACCATTATCAAACAGTCTAACTTTGCTACTCGGTAGTTTAGAATTGGAGGCATGCAATCGGCTGATTGCTGGTGTCGTAATCAGTAGCAGGACTGATTGTTGTTGACACAATCACACCTCTACTCCTGTTCCAATTTTGTTTGCTCAGCAGTTTAGGTATTAACAGGATAGGGGAAGGTGATCGCTTAATTGCATGATCTTATATTTCAAAATGAAGTGCACTTAGAGTAAAACAATATGATTGAACTGATTACAAAACCAGTTGAGAAATGAAAATGTTCTTACTGGAAATTTCATCATACAATAATTATGCTCAAATAATATTTTTTTTTGTTTATTTCTAATTTGAACACATTTGTATCTGAAATGTGGAATCGTCCGATATCTCAAAACTTACTATGTTGTCTCCAAGAAATCTTCGATTTGATTGATAGCGCATAAACGCAAAATCGAATTCGAATTTTAATTATCATTTCCGAATTAAAAAACCATTAGGAAAAAAAAACTTCCTATTTAAATCAAATAAGGATCTTTTTCATTGTTTTCTACTTATTGTATATATGAGTAAATAATCGAATGTGAAAACAAACTGAGGAACATGATTAAATTTTGTTAATTTTTGTAAACACATTTTTCCAGATTGTCAATATTTTATGGAAGGAATAGTTATAGGAATATTTTTAAAACCTAGAAATAAATCTGTTTCATTAATTGGGTTGTTGTCTAATAGATATTTTTAATGTGCGAACTTACTTTTCATTGTCCGGTTTTTGATCATTTGCGGTAAACCATATTCACCACCAATCAATAAAATCGTTAAAATCCTCAAAAGTGTATAAAGTTTCATTGAAATTTAACTGCGGATGGAGAAATTTTGAACAAATTTAATGATACTAAGAAGAAAACTGCACCTACAATATTTGTTGAAATATGCGAATTTTAAAGTTGGGTACATTTTTTGTGGGTCACTCGGTTTGGGTCTAGGACATGTCGTCCACGGACCTTCCGTCCACTGACAATTCGTCCCAGGACATTTCGTCCACGGACAATTCGTCCATGTATTAAAGTGTATATGGGATATACTTCATATTATTTTTCGCTATTTTATTATTAGCAGGGTTTAAATATACAATAATATAAAAGTGGTTTAAGCCGTATAAAATTAGATATGCTACCCGGGTTAACAGTATCTTTAAGTTATTTACCTCGTTTAATATTTTGCATTAATTAGTGAGTTATGAGTATTTAACAAAAATATATGTGTAGATACGTAAGAATCAAAGTAATTATAATAGAGGTAAATAATAATAATTATTATTATATATGTATAAGTCGAAAATACGAAAAAGTTCATTAACATGGACGTTTTTTTCGTTTAAATAATTAAACGTAACACTAAAAGGTACCTATATCTAGTTAATTTTTCTATACCATTTTTATAGTAGTATATTATAAATATACATGCATATTATTATGTGGGTAATTTATGTAGTCACTGTTTAAAATATTCTGCTATAAAATACTAATCTCTGAAACAATATCACATCTAATTACCTAGTCTGAGTACTAATATTGTTGATTATTGTTGTTACCGTGAAATAAACACCACTAAAAATGTCTCCGTTTTCTATATTTATACTGTTATAATATCGAGACATACCAGGTAATTATTAGAGATTTCATAAGACTCGGGTGTAATAAAATCTGGCCTTACCGGTATATCATTAAAATGGTATTCAGTTTAATTATTTTACTGATGCTGGCTTACAGGAGAAAAAGATTGCAATACAAATTTAAGCAAAGACCATACATTTCTAGTTACCATCAAAAAAGGGTATTTTCTACTTTTATGTTGCAAAATATATATAAATAATATACAATATAAAATATAAAATATATACACATAATAAATATAATACAAAATATAGCAATTCGAAGACAAATAATATTGTCCATGGACGGAATGACCGTTGGACCAAAGTTCCGTGGACGAAATGTTCGTTGGACAAAATGTCCGTGCACGTCGTATATGTGTTATTTATTGAATTGAGCAATCATGAGTGTGCCCTGCGCGGATTTAATACTGGAACACCATGAATGCTTATATCGATGAATAATTTATGAACAAATTGACTTGTGCTTCTGATATTCTGTGTCTTTCATTCTACATATATGACGTATTTGTGTATCGTATAAATATCAGTAGAAGATAATGCAACGAATATTGAAATTTTGTTGTGTACTATTTTTGATCAGATTGGCCTCTGGAACCCGAGTGAAGTACAACTACAGATGTGTCACATTATGCGTCTATTTTCAAAATATTAGCTATTTTTCAATGTGAATCAAAATAAGAAAATTCATTTTACCTGGCTAAAGATTTCTGCAGGGTAATAAAATGTTATAAAAGTAAATGAAAAACAAACACGTTACATTATTTTCATTGATTTTCCATGTATACGTCTTAGACTATTGAAGACCGGAGTTCACGCAACTCATGTCAAGTTTTGAAAGTATAAATCTTCTTCATTCTACCAGAAACAAGTTTCTAAAGCCCTCTGAGCGTTCCAGGGTGAAAACAAGCGGCGCACAATCGATATATTGAGCAATTCAATCAATTTTTCAGAAGATATAGATTAACGTGTATGGACTCTTTCCTTAGAAATTTTATCGATTACGAATTTTTTTGCAGTTTCCAACTTAACTTGAATAGTTCCTCATTCAGTTTCAATTGAATAACTTTCTTTATGCTTTCATATTATAAATAAGTTACGATCAAATGAGTGAATCTATTATATTATTTGGAATAATAATGAATTTAAAATTTATGTCAAAGACAGAACAGATTAACTTGTTTATTTTACTTTGAAGTATGGTTCAGTTTAGCGAAGGATGGAACTAATCTGTTCATTAAATTGACAACGAATTTATACTGTATAAATAAGTACTAATTCTCTCAAATTTAAGTTAGTTTATTTTGACAGCGTGGTAATTTGAATTTCTTAAATTAAAATCAATCTAATTCTGCTCACCTAACCTATGAGAGGCTTATAATCCTCTAAAAGCATAGCGTCATTAACTGAATAACTTAAATAAACTAAGGCATTTAAAGTCATTAAATATGCACTTACTAACTCATTATGTGAATAATAAATCGAACTATTCATCAGTTTTTAGTGTAAAAATAGTTGACATATTCATATACACCTTAATTGATGTTAATATAACTAGAAGATTATCCTATATATAGCGAATTTAGTCATATTTAACGCAGTAGTTTGATCTCTATGTTTGCTGTGAAGTTTTATATGTCCTTAATTATCTTGAGGATTATTTTGGATAGCTATATGGGTAAAAAAATCTATACATGGCTTATGTGATATTTATTAGCAAATAATAGTTGCAGTTAAGAAAAGAAATATTTCTATCCTCAGACTGAAATAGATGTTACGAAAGAAATGAAATTTCATAAATGAAATAGTTAAAATAGAAGAATTAATATTAATATCCCACTGTGAAATTTGTTCTTATTTGTCATATAAATTATTTCAAAGCTCAATTATTTATTATGATAAAAATAGAAAATAACTACAATAGTAATGTTTTCTTCTTGATACTGTATAGTAATAAATGGTTAAAACATAAATAGATTTAAGTCATAAATACAGATGCAAAGCATATACAGATGCAAAGCATATACAGATGCAAAGCACATACAGATGCAAAGCACATACAGATGCAAAGCACATACAGATGCAAAGCATATACAGATGCAAAGCATATACAGATGCAAAGCATATACAGATGCAAAGCATATACAGATGCAAAGCATATACAGATGCAAAGCATATACAGATGCAAAGCATATACAGATGCAAAGCATATACAGATGCAAAGCATATACAGATGCAAAGCATATACAGATTCAAAGTAAAGATGCCATGAAAGAAATAAGACACTATATTGTCTATAATGAAGAGTAAACACTATATGGTAAATGGTAGGAAAAATATATCAATAAACGTATTTCTAATGCTTATAATGATATTGCGGAAATAATAAATAAAAAAAAATTCTATGTACAATAATTATTGATGAAAATTAAATTATGAAAAAAGACTAATCGATTGTGGAATTAACAAAATACAGAAAAAAAATAAATATATGATAGGGGAATGTTAAATGATTGAGTATGGAATGTACACTAAGAAAAAAATTGTATGCACTCAAGAATTTTTATTTAACTCTACGTATAAGCTTTGTCTCTAAAGCGAGATATCTAAGTGCATAAAATTTTAACCTCAGTAACTTATCCCTAAAAAGTTTGATCGGTAACCTAGGGACTGGTCAAGGAGGAGCAGTCCTCACTACAACTGTTATAAAATTGCAACAAGTTCACTTATTGATATTTAGTCTCAATAAAAACCTTTATTTGATATTTACACACCCATTAGTAAACGCCAAAGAATAATTTTCTATTTCTAAATATTCTGTACATTAGCATAATTTCCGAAATTTTTGTTAAAAATCTTCGAAGGAAGATGATATTCTTTAAACGATTATTTTTAAATTTCTAAAAATACGAACAGATATTTGTCGAATCGTTTTATATTTGTCAGAGGATATTTTAATCATCAACTATTATTCGCATGTGGCTAAGAGAACTATCAACATTACTAGTCTATTTGCCCGTTAAAATAACAGGTCTTCAACAGTTATTTCTTAACCGTTGTTAAGTTATTTTTAGTAAATAAAAATAAAAATTAAAAAATTCTGTATAAACTGATACTTATTTCATAAATAAATACAATTAGAAATATAATGAAAACAGGGAAATTTAAATATCAAGTCAATATATTCCCGTGTGTATCATAGTTACATTCTTCATGTTTAATACCCGTCGTGTAAAAGCGGACACCAAATTATTAGTATAGATTTTACTCAATTTATTTTTTTGGCTTTCATAATAGTCAATTTGAAATTTAAATAAATATTTTAATTGTAAATCTGTACTCATGATACAGAGTGAGGAAATAATAATAAATCAGGTCAATATTGAATAAGTTTGTAATATTAAAAAATATAAAATGCAAATATGTATATAGTTTATCCTTTGCATGAATGGTGTTATTTTCTTCTAAATGTATCAATGTTACTGTTTCGGTTATTTAAATATGTGACTCCAGGGCAATGAATTGCGGCTCCCATGTGTAAGTTGAATTGCGGCTCCCATAGTAGTGTTAGCGGCTGATTCTACAGGTGGTCTTTTTTCATATATGAGGAATAATGTGAAATTAGCTGATGCCTCAGAACTAACTCTATCGATTATTTACAAGGGATAAACAGTAAGAAAGTTGTAGTATTAGTAAATAAATAAAGAGGTATTCTAAGTACAATGTTTGAATATCTCCAAAAATACAGTGTAACGTCACACAGTGTTTTTTGCATTTGTTATTGTTAATGCAGAATAATATTTTTATCACGTTTCACAATCTATTCAATCATCACATTCAACTAATTATATTAAAAATATTTGACAGTACTATTTAATGTCAATTAATTTGAAACTTAGCATACTTCTCTATTTATTTACTCTGCCTCACATACCCAGTTAAAATTCGGTGCAGGATAGGGGCAGCGGGTGGGGCGCGCAGGGCCGGCATCATGGCAGGCAGAAGGCCGCGATAGGGCCGCGACAGAGCATTTTTGTCCGCTTTTGGGGACCTCATTCTACGTCCCCCCACTGCACTGAACTACACTGGGGCGCTACCCTAAACTGCAGACACGCGCGTCCTAACTACTAATGCGCGACCGCGTAGCGTCCGTGGCCACGCGTGAAACACTAGAGAAAAAATACCCTCATGGCAGATATTGACTGCGCCAATACTGCGCTGAATATGAACACACATATTCATACTATAAAATATGACGCGTTTAACGCATATATACTTCATATTATGAATGTGACGTTATTCGGCAGCAATATTCCAGTCAATATCTACCATGAGGGTTAAAAATGATCATGATGTCTAAATAGCTATTTGAATTAATGTGATTGACGTTTCAAGTTAGGGAAAAATTTATTTAGTAGGGGTTAAACGTCTATTTCAGAAAAAAAGGCCATATCGTTTAGCTACATCAAAAGGAAATCAAATAAAAGGGACTGGAAGAATCAGTCAGAAAGAAAAGTGGCAATATAAACAATGTCACCTGCCACCCGTCAGTGACAATACTAATGAATGAAAAAAAAAAGCTTCTCCGTGAATGCTGTCACTTACCAAGGATTGTGACGAAAAGAGTCACAAGCACCTGTGGCGATGGTGGATGGAAGAAGGAGATGATGGGAAATGAAGACTTCCTAATACAAAAATCTAAGACCTCGCAGTTGATGAATATAACTTTGCGCTATTCTCCAAAACTGCAAGTAGCGTTAATAGAAATAAACATGGTAAAATAATACATTCCAAATTAGCTACAACAGTTCAGGGCTGAAGGGACACCATCTCCTTTTCCATTTACGATATAATAGACTGTTAAGAGTAGTGGTGAGGTTATAAAAGTGAAGTAGATAGCTTTAAATTCATTTATTGGTAAGCAAACTAAAGCTATACATTGTAAATCTTACTTATATATTTTTCCTGTCTAACTGATTGTCAAAGTTTGTAAAATGAGTACCACTTGTTACTAATAATAAAAAATGTAACCATACTTACAAATATAAATTGGGAGAAGAGTAAGAGATTAGGTCGAAAACTTTGATAACGCGTTCCTCGGGGGTGTAGGTCATAAGCACCCCCCCCCCCCCGATTACGAGCCATCTGTTTTTTAATCCTTATTTATTTACCTACATTATTTAATCCCCCTGACCCCCTGCCAGGTCATTAATCAATCATTAAGTGTGCAGTACAACAAACTAGTGAAACTACATTAGCAACTCTCAGTTATTTCTATCCAAGTACATAGTTCTTCATTTGTTTAACCATGTAAATAAGGATTAAACAACAGAGAGGGGGGGGGGGGGCTCGTGATCAGGGGGGCTCATGACCGTGCTTAGGTGTGGGAGCGTATGCCCCTTCCTCTATGTCCATCCCAATCGCCAGAATTCTATAGAGGCTCATGACCGTGCTCAGGTGTGAGAGCGTATGCCCCTTCCTCTATGTCCATCTCAATCGCCAGAATTCTATAGGGATATTCCAATGGTTTTATGAACTGGTTTGAAATCGGGTCCGGACAGTGTTTCTGAAAATTGAAACGAACATTATAAACAATTCACTGAATAATTACATTTCGTGCTTATAATACTAAATTTATGTTCAACTAGACAGCTGATATTGCTGTAATTAATCAACAGATGAATAAAAATACATACTTCGAAACTAACTAGGCACACTGTAGTTCAAAACTAGGCACACTGTAGTTCAAAACTAGGCACACTGTAGTTCAAAACTAGGCACACTGTAGTTCAAAACTAGGCACACTGTAGTTCAAAATTAGGCACACTGTAGTTCAAAACTAGGCACACTGTAGTTCAAAACTAGGCACACTGTAGTTCAAAACTAGGCACACTGTAGTTCAAAACTAGGCACACTGTAGTTCAAAACTAGGCACACTGTAGTTCAAAACTAGGCACACTGTAGTTCAAAACTAGGCACACTGTAGTTCAAAACTAGGCACACTGTAGTTCAAAACTAGGCACACTGTAGTTCAAAACTAGGCACACTGTAGTTCAAAACTAGGTACACTGTAGTTCAAAACTAGGTACACTTTAGCTAATTGCAATAACAAAAATAATATAACAAATGAAATTTATAGCTATTACACTGAGCAAGTAACACTTGTGAATATCATACTTTAAAAAAACTGGTATTGGACTTGGTACTGGTATCATTTAACAATATGGTATCGGTGCATCTCTAGTAAATTCCATTGTGTCAATTATTTTATTTAAGATTGAAAAGAGAGCTGAACTTACCTTATAGCTACTTCATATTGAATAGCATCATGTCCTCTTCATCATCTAAAGACATGTTAAAGTTTGAACTGATACATACAAAATTTCTTAAACTAGTTTCCTTTTGGAATGTGTTGAATAATTATAATCCTGAAAAGAAAAACAAAAGTTTTGACATATATAACAAACAAATTCATGAACATATATAAAAATAGCCTAGTTAGTAACAATATCCAGAGGGAGGAATACAGATTATCATAAACAAACTCACAATTTGAGTTAGCTATGTATAATTTTTTAATAATGATCACACTGTATAAATATGAAAATTAACACAAGAACATAGGTAGATAATTGATAGAACACCAGTTATCTAAATAAATAGGAGTGATATTAGCCACTTTCATACTATGCAAATTTCTATTTAATGTCCTAAACATTATTGAGTTTTAGCATGACAATATGGGAAAAATATGCTTTAAATTCAAATATCTAGCAAAGTTCTTGGATTATCTGACCATTTGAGATACTTTGTAAAATATCTCATTGGTCAAAGGACTCAAAACAATGACACTGGTGAATGAGCAAGGATTTTGACTCTGAATAATATAGTATATAATAACCACCCAGCATCATCTTCTTAAGTATGGCCATCATGATCAAATAACGGAACCATCTCTGAACTATGACTTAAGCACTATTTTTCTACTCAATGCATTAGTTTAAGTTGTAACAGGAGAGTGCACTTAAAATTCTACACATGTTGCTAATAGAAGAATAGACGAGATAATTAAATAGGGGTGTAACAGGTGTGAAAAAAAGGTGTCGTGTGTCCCTTGCGTCAAAAGAAAGTCACCTCCTGCGTCAAAAGAAAGTCACCTCCTGCGTCAAAAGAAAGTCACCTCCTGCGTCAAAAGAAAGTCACCTCCTGCGTCAAAAAATAGTCACCTCCTGCGTCAAAAAATAGTCACCTCCTGCGTCAAAAAATAGTCACCTCCTGCGTCCATGGGAACATAGGAATTAATTCAAAATTTAAAGCCAATTAGACATATCTGAATTTTGACCTCTTGAAATTTAAGCCAATTAATTGGCTTTAACTGACATACTCTGTAACCCAGTCTGCAAAAGATGCATGAAGTTGTGAAATTTAGCCGGTGACTATTATGGCCTTGAAATTAGTGTCCTGAATTATCTGGCGACAATTTCTTAATCAATTCCCTATGTTTACATGTAATTATTGGAGAGTGTTTTGAGATTTCTGGCCATTTTAGAGAGAAATTTAAA
Source organism: Caprella mutica (assembly GCA_947561585.1). Taxonomy (NCBI): domain Eukaryota; kingdom Metazoa; phylum Arthropoda; class Malacostraca; order Amphipoda; family Caprellidae; genus Caprella; species Caprella mutica. The sequence continues at coordinate 12,650 of CANNZV010005722.1, read as the reverse complement.
AATCTTTTGGAAAGAATTGCTCCAAAAATTGAATATTAGAAGACTGATTGTGCATGTTTTGCAGACTGGTTTGTAACATGGAAGAAAAGTGACCTCCAACAAAGAAAAGCGACCTCAGTCACAGATAAGCGACCTCCAACAAAGAAAAGCGACCTCCAACAAAGAAAAGTGACCTCCAACAAAGAAAAGTGACCTCCAACAAAGAAAAGTGACCTCCAACAAAGAAAAGCAACCTCCAACAAAGAAAAGCAACCTCCAACAAAGAAAAGCAACCTCAGTCACAGATAAGTGACCTCAGTCACAGATAAGTGACCTCAGTCACAGATAAGTGACCTCCAACAAAGAAAAGCGACCTCCAACAAAGAAAAGCGACCTCCGTCACAGAAAAGCGACCTCCGTCACAGAAAAGCGACCTCCGTCTCAGAAAAGCGACCTCCGTCACAGAAAAGCGACCTCCGTCACAGAAAAGCGACCTCCGTCACAGAAAAGCGACCTCCGTCACAGAAAAGCGACCTCCGTCACAGAAAAGCGACCTCCGTCACAGAAAAGCGACCTCCGTCACAGAAAAGCGACCTCCGTCACAGAAAAGCGACCTCCGTCACAGAAAAGCGACCTCCGTCACAGAAAAGCGACCTCCGTCACAGAAAAGCGATCTCCGTCACAGAAAAGCGACCTCCGTCACAGAAAAGCGACCTCCGTCAAAGAAAAGCGACCTCCGTCAAAGAAAAGCGACCTCCGTCAAAGAAAAGCGACCTCCGTCAAAGAAAAGCGACCTCCGTCAAAGAAAAGCGACCTCCGTCAAAGAAAAGCGACCTCCGTCAAAGAAAAGCGACCTCCGTCAGTAAAAGAAAGGTTTCTAGTGAAAGTAACCTAATTTTACTGCTCCATTTATCTAAATTTTAAAACTATGTTGACTCTAAATATAGCTAGTGCCAAAATTTACATGAGAATAGGTACCTAAATATATTGAAACTGTCAAGATGCATCTTATATAATCTGAATAATCATCATCATGTCATGTTCAAGAGACTGGCAGATTGTTAGCCAATTTCAAGCCAAAATTTAAAGATTTTGAGACATGTCAATTGTGGCTCATTTCTTAAAATTTTAGGTCAAATTAACATGGGAACACAGAAATTAAATTAAATCAAAACAAAACATTAAGCCCAGACTGTAGGAACTGGTAAACTGTTCTCCAAAAAATCTTCTTTTTTGGCTTCTGTTCTCAGTCAAATTAATGCAAATATAGGAGAAAACTAAGGACTGTTCAGACTGTTATTACAGAAAATGTTAAAAATGTCCCATATTCTGTAGACTGGCATTAAGCCAATTAGACATATCTGAGTTTTGACCTTTACAAATGTAACTTATTATGTAAGGCTGAGGGTCAATTAATTGGCATCAACAGATTAACTGGCATATTTTGTATACAATAATACAGAGATCTCTTTTAATAATTGAAGTAAAATTCAGGTAAATAGATATAGCTTGTATAGGTACTAGCCAGTCTGCAGAATATATGACATTTTAACATTTTCTGTGCAAACATTCAATAATTTCCAACTACATTTACATGTATTTTACTGAGAACATGAACATAAGTCAAAATGTAGGATATCTTGGTGAACACTTTACCTGTTCCTGCATTCTGGATAGATCATAGGTAGGAATGAATTCAAAACTATTGAAGAAAATTCAATATACCTAGTAGTCAGTCAAGACTCTAGCGACTGCCCAGTCTGTATTTCGTGGTAAATTCCACCGACATGTCAGTGGGTTTTTTTTTCACCTTTGAATATAATATTCTGGCAAAGTTGGTGGATTTTTAGCTATTTATTCCTATGTTACCATTAATTTTCGGTGGATAAATTGGGAAAATGTTGGTGGATCAGAAAAAATACTGGAAATTTATGGTGGATTTTTTTCAGCTTTTTGAGAAAGTCAGTGGGATTTAGTGCACCAAATACAGACTGGGCGACTGCGAATATCTATCTCAGTATCTCTCTGACTCAATTAATGTCCCAGTCTGTATTTCGGGGTAATTTTCACCGACATGTCGGTGGAATTTTTTGCCCTTTGAATATAATATTCTGGCAAAGTCGGTGGATTTTTATAGCCATTTATTCCAATAATCCTATGTTACCATCAATTTTTGGTGGATAAGTTAGAAAAAAGTTGCTGGATCAGCCAAATTAATAGAAATTTATAGTCTAGTGGATTTGTTCAACTTTTAAAAAGTCAAGTGGAATTTTGTGCCCCAAATACAGACTGGTATAATGCTCAGACTGTATTTCATGGTAAATTCCATCAACTTGTCAGTGGAATTTTTCCCCTTCGAAAATAATATTATACTAGTAAAGTCTGTGGATTTTAGCTATTTAGGTATTCCTATGTTAGTATAACTATAATGTTACCAACTTACCATTATTTTTTTTTATTTTTGGTGGCTAGGTAAATAAAAAAAAATGTTGGTGGCTCATTCGAATAGCTATCTTAGTATCTATCATGAAATAGGTAGGTAGGTATTTTTCTGATTTTTCTTTCAGCTTTTTGGAAGAGTGGAATAATCAGTCCAGTCTGTATTTGGTGCAAAAAATCCCACTGACTTTTTCAAAAAGCTGAAAAAATCCACCATTAATTTCCAGTAATTTGACTGATCCACCAATATTTTCCCAATTTATCCACCAAAAGTTAATGGTAACATGAATAAATACCTAGTTGAAAATCCAACAACTTTGCCAGAATATTATTTTAAAAGGGAAAAAATTCCACCGACATGTCGGTGGAATTTACCACTAAATACAGACTGGCGCATCAGTCATAAGTTTGAAACAACAAATATCAAATTCACTACATTTCTACATATAGGTACCTATCATAAATCATCTTTCAATCTACCTATGATCTATCTAATAGAACGTATGGTGGGTGCGCCGAAATCTGGTGCGTCGCTCATCTTTTAGATACGTATCAATATAGGCTATACTGGCGACTTTGTTCACAGTGCACACTTTGAAACATGGCTTAGGTATATAGCTATCAGAATGTGTGGACGAGTGGACCATTTAAAATAGAAGCCAACTAATTTGCTTAACTGACATCGGTAGTACTCTATAACTAATAACTTGAGTTGCCTGTTGGCTGTGGGTAGCTAGTACATAGATATGTCACAGTGGGAGTAACTTGGACATAGGCTACTTGGAGTACATGTTACAGTGCATTTCCTGATACCTATGTGCTAGTACATTATACATAGCTAGGTGAAAAATCATTTATTGTCAGATAGATAACTGGTGTCATGAGTATCCTAGTAGGCACCTAGTTAGGTAGGACCGTAGGTAGTGAATTTCAAAACCCAAAAAAGTACAAATTAGCTAGGCTATATATTATATACCTATAATATATAGCCTAGCATAGCTATTTTTTTTTTTTCAATAAGATACAATAACCACTGAACTCTTAAATAATATACACAAGATAGATACACAATTCCACTTTCACCAATAAATTAATAACTTAAAAAATTAATTCACCACAGAACTTTATTTTAAACTAGAAACTATTCAAAATACGGCAGGTTCAATGGTTCTCAATAAAAAAATCCGATATTTTTCTTTAGAACGTACAAAATAATTGTTCTATATATTTCGTTTTGCAACCCTGTTTTTAATATTTTCAGCATGGGAATGATTTTATCTTTAAATAATTATTAAGAATGACCGATTTTTTCAATAATGATTTCGTGTTATTTGGTATTCTTGTATTCCAATATACCTATTTAAATGGCGCTGATGAAGAACAAATACATGATTAATGTTATAATAATATTAGTATATAATTTTAACTGGTTAGTTATTGCAATTATTTCAATTATAATATTGAATCGTTGTTAGATGAACCAAATTAATTTTCTGTACTAACTATATATATGCAGTATATCGTATGCATTATATACAATATATACATTTTGGAGTAAACTTATTAAACTAAGGCCAATGTCAGCTTGTTTATAAGAATGTCATTATATATTCCATATACCTATGATATATTTTATATATTCTCACATGCCAAAAGTTTAATTCGACAAATAATAACCTACATCAGGGTAAATAATTACCTAATATCTTATAAATTGAAAACATTATATGCAATGGTAGTTTAGTATGCTTATAATTTATCTTTATAAATCATTTTATCTATAATCAAGCATCAGCACTTTGATATTCATAGAAATTATTTAAGAATGTCTCCTGTAACTACGATTCTCAGTCATATGTACACATGGAAGTACTATTAGAACCTACATGATCGATGTGTGAGTCTGATGAGAGCTGTTTCAGTTCATTCAGTGAGAAGATACAGAAAAACTGTATTCTGATAAAGCCTGATATCAACATTGTCAGACTTCACTATTGCTTTGATCTTCTATAAGTGTTACTTTAAAAAAATTTAGTGGTTCACTCTGACAAATGAGAAATATAAAAACGCATACAAATTACTCAATGATATCCGTGGTTAAATAAATATTAGGTAACAATAGATTTAATATAAAACTGAATGAGCCAAACCATAGCTGAGTACCAAGAACAATAGAGATTAATGTTTATTTTATATTAGGGCTATCCACTAATTAATTAACTATAGGCTATAGCTATTATTACCTATTATTAGCTACACTATCGATAAAGAAGTTGTATTTTTGTTCAAATTAATTTGTTGGATTATGATTCATGAGCAATATGTGGTGCTTCAATCTCTGGAGATTTTAGCCAATATTATCGACAATAAACTCTGAAGATTTTCTATGCTCTGTTCTCCAGAGTTTTCGGCAGATAATAACGTGTCAAAACTCCACAGATTATCTCGTCCTTATACTGCCGTGGCCTCCGTAGGTCGCGGTAAACATTTGTAGAAAGCAGAGATTATCTGCTGAGCGCTGCTTAGAAATGCTGAGACTGCCATAAACTACAGTAAAACGTCTGCTATACTGCACCGAATTTTAACTGGGTAATCTTCTATGGCACACTATAACTTCCTATATGGCTATAATGAACCTACAACTTCTCCCCAATAAGGAAGGATTGTTCTTCTTCTTCTTTGAAAATTGATTCCGAAACTAATTATTTAGCTTCTTAACTTTAGTAATTACATGAATTAATATTGCACTAAACCCTAATTGGCGATTTTCTACCAGAACTTATGTAGGATACATTAAAATATATCGAACACTTAACTTTAAGTTATTTCATACAAGTTTAGTCCAAATAATGAAAGTTCTACCGCTTATGTTACAATAATCCATATTGAAGAGGAATATAAGAGGCAAAATTAACCCCATCTAGTGAGCTTAAACGCTGATTTAATTTCCTTGAATGATTTATCATCAAAAATTATTGTACAAATATTAATTTTTTAATAATGACACAATTGCAATTTTTTGTAAACTCTTCATTTTACTTCTCTCGTTCACTTCATTCACTATATAAATAAAAAAATGATTATAATCAGAAAAATAAATTAAAAGGAAGACATTACATTTATTATCTAATCGAATAACTTATGCAATACGGATCGAATGTTTCATCTCTACACCATTCAAGCCATGAATGAATGTATTATATAGAACTTTCTCGTAGACATATTAAATATTGATGAATTTTATATAAGAAGATGATGATTATAGTTTTTTCTTTGAATGCATTCAACCATAATTAAATTAACTACAATCTTTGAACATGACAATAAATCGTTGTATTAATTATTCAATTTGACCATATTATGATTCAATTTAATTTATAATCAGCTAAATATTGAAGAAGATTTTCTGCTATAGATATGTGGAAATTAAATTTTAGACTTAAAATTTTTAAGATTAAAAATATTAGTAAATGGAAAATTATGGTTATCATGTCAGATCTCTGTAATATGTTTATATTACTTATTAACTTTGGGTATTGGAGAAAAAAATAATTTCCAGAGATCAAATATTTTGCGTTTGATTTTAAATGTATCTACAATTTTGTATCGAAAATAGATACAGCTCACTAGACAGCAGACAACATCGAACACCATTAGTACCAATTTTCTCCTTCCTTTCCGATATCCCAATTGAAATGAACGCTAACCTAATCAAAATGTTGTTATCGAATTATCGTGCGATGCGAAAACTGCTTTGCAGTTTTCTCCCTCTCTTTCTTCAAATATTATACATAGATGATGAACTAAAGGATGCAACTCATAATAAAAAGCTGTGTATGTGAAACTTTATATAGACACATTGAGTATGTAAAGCCCTTGTATGCTTTTCCCCTCTCTCCAATTTCTCATACCCAAAATTATTATTTTAATATTTTATGAAGAACTCCTTAAAATTAGCATAAATTAGATGTTGATGCCCCTAATATCAATTTTGTGTTTTAATTTCTCATACATAATAAACCCAAAATATCAGTTTTATGTTTCTCTTTATTGATGTTAAAGCCCCTAACATCAGTTTTGTGTTTCTTGTCATAGATGTTATGCCTCTAACATCAGTTTTGTCAATTTGTGTATTTCTCATTGATGTTAAAGGCCCTAACATCACTTTTGTGTTTCTTCTCAAAGATTTTAAAGCCCCTAATATCAGTTTTGTGTTTTTTCTCATAGATGTTAAAGCCTATAAAATCACTTTTGTGTTTCTTCTCAAAGATTTTAAAGCCCTTTAACATCAGTTTTGTGTTTTTTTCATAGATATTAACATCAACAGTTATTCACACTGTTTCCTGTTCTCCTGAATAAATATGTACTCAATCAATGGGATAGATAATGCAATGGTAGGCTTTAGTCTTTGACGCAAGAGTCATTTTTCTATTGTCAAACAATAGTTATTCACCTTAACGTGTGTCAGTTCAATAGCTTTGACTGGTCAGTTATACCAGTGGTGGGAGAATATACCTTCTTCTGTGGTCTCTAGAGTTTAATTCACTATCTTTTGGAGTGTTAATCTTCTACCTGTATGCATTATGGATTTGTGTAAAAATACGAAAACAAAGCAACAAAGTGTCAGGAATCTTTGATTGAATTATTGGATATTTACTTCAGAATTCAACGACCTGAAATGAAATACAACGAATTTATTGTAATAAAGTGTCATCAATTTTGCCCTTGTTTGTAGAATTCTCACATGTCCACATAATAATTAAATGTGAGGAATTATTCATTTGGGGTTTGTAGTTTATTAGAAAGAGCTAATTTCTTTTATAAGTCCATGAGTTGCTCAATAAACCAATTATTCGTTATTTTTTTCCAGTTCACATCAAAGAATATAGTGTCAGTCATTTAGTATCATATTTTTCCTAACCTATAGAACAACAATAGAAAATATCGTAAGTACTCCTTTCATGTTCCTACAAAAACTATAAAAGTGAAAACAAATGTCTTCTTATACTTCTATGATAAATAATGCTTCATAATATATCACTCTCTTTAATACTAATAAATAAAGTCTTCATGATTCCTTCTGTACAAGAGCAAATATTTATCTGTAAACACGGCTGTAAATCTCATAAAAAATTTGTTATTAATTTCCGATATTAACTTGTTTGTGGTCTTGGGAGCAATTCCTACTCAATGAATGGATGCGTCATGGCTACGATGACGTCGCATACAAGAGACAAACACAGTGTGTGATTTTAGTTCAACAAAAACATCAGCTGATATCAATTTTAGTGATGTGCTTCAAGTGGATATATTTCTGTAATTTGTTAGAAAACCATTTTTATCTATGATTTAGTGTTAGAATATAATATGATTATTAATTACAATATAGCGAAAATGCTTATTGAAGATCACTTAGCGGGAAAGTCTAAAGTATACTAAGTGCACCACTGCACAGTACTCTCAGTGCACAGTACTCTCAGTGCACAGTACTCTCAGTGCACAGTACTCTCAGTGCACAGTACTCCCAGTGCACAGTACTCTCAGTGTACATTACTCTCACTGCACAGTACTCTCACTGCACAGTACTCTCACTGCACAGTACTCTCACTGCACAGTACTCTCACTGCACAGTACTTTCAATGTACAGTAAGCTCTCAATTTTTACTATATAATAATATCGTGCTATATGACATAGCGGTACGTAGTAATTTCTTATTGTGTTTTCAACAGCAGCGATTGAGAAGTTTCATCTTAAATAACAATCGATTATTTTACCAGAGCGTTAGTCACTTAATTCTTGTCGATAATATATTATAACTGTTATATGTGAAACTTATTTAATATTATGATAACTGAATATAATTTATATAATAAGTTTTGTTAATTTAATATTCATAAGTTCTTCGTTGAATTTGAATTATGTAACTTATTAATAAGAGAAATAAAATGAGTAATGTTTATAACTTCATAGTTTTTTTTTCAAAAAATGCATTACTTCCCTTGAAAAATATTGTATGTGCAATGGAAAACGATGCATACATAATAAGTTATATCTTAAAGGATATACGCATCATTTAGTAATTATCTAACTAACTAAGTTCTGATTAGTCAGACGATTTCACATTTCAATCAATGAAGAAAAATATATTATAGATGGTATGAAATAATTATTATGTCTTTTTTATAATGATTTAAAATATGGAACTGCCCGATAACTTCAAACTTACCCCAATAATTATACACTTCAATCTTTCATCTTTCAATGACACAGAAAACCTTAAATATCGATTTTCGATTTTTTATTTTTAGCGGAAATAAATTACAAACTCTCAAATGAGACAACAAATCAATCCTACCCCAAATGATTCAAGAAATAGGTAAAAATATGGAATAAAAATGTTACTAAATGTAAAATATTACATAATTATTGTTACAAAGTCATTTCACGAATTTTTTCAAATAGAAAGTGATGAAATGCTATTTTACTAATGAAATAATTCAGTGAACATTTTTCTGCTCTCTTGTTTATTTTACTGATTTTAAGATTGGTCTAAAAATTTCCCCCCATATAATTTAAAATTCATTGGCAATATTGACGAAACAGATAAAATATTAGCATAATAAACTTTTCATGTCTATCTTATACATTATGCACTGGAAAATACTTTATAAGAAAAAATGAATTAAGTACCATATTTATATTCAAATGTGCATTCAGAATATTTAAATGTTTGTAAGTCGAGTTAAAATGTGATTGTATAATGAATGAATCAATAATATTTATGTATGAAATAATTGACCATTTAATAGTAATAATATTCGAAATATTGTTTTATTAAAATATAATCGTCAGAGAAGTCTCAATTTCCTATAAATTTATGAATCCTGGTCGCCCAGCTGCTAATTTTTGGATTGATTATACGGGTAAGGTGTCTTTGTAACCTATATGTGATATTAGAAACTAATTTGGATCGAAATTCCTAAGGTGTAAATTGAAAATGATATCAGGGAAATGGTTGAAATATAGTTAATTAAAATATAACTGTTTGATTTTTTCATTATATGCACAAATAAATGATAAATTAACTACAGTAAAGCTCGTACAACGCCCAGTACATGTACAGGAAAAGTGTCCGTTATGCTATCAGCGTTCGTTGTAATGTCAAATTTATTGGTTTAGTTGGGGATTTAAACTTTGTAAGTTTTATTTAAAAGTATTTCAAAGAAACGATAATGAAGGTGAAAAATCTCATATTATTACTAAAGAAAATTGAATGAAAATCTAATAATATTTAAATAACTTACTTATATAATTGTACACAATAATACGGCAGGTATGACTGTAACTATTCTAATTAATATAGAATTATAGAATAGTAACACCCCTTTTTGTTTACTATAAAACTTTTCTAATGAAAAAAAAACTTTAATCTACAAAGTTAAAAAAATCTGAAAAACAATAGATGGAAGTGTTGATTGATATTTGGTAAGTGGTAATACCTCTGAAAATAATAAATGTTTCACTAGATACTTGGTAGACAGATAAAAAATATGTTAATCAACATGATTTAATGAGGTCGTGGTTGCGATCTGAAGTTCGTTAGAACGAAAAAAAATTTTCTTTGTTAAAAAATCGTACAAATAGCTGTATCGTATATAAGATTCATCATGTCGTTGATGATATTATTTATTTACAAAAAGTGATCCAATTACATTATATTTAAGTGAATTTCATTCATACAAATATTTCCTTGTATAGAATAATTCAAATAGTTCTCAATCTACATATAAAGTAGGACCTGACATTGAAGATTAGAGAATTTCATTCAATTACGGTCAATAAATTGAAGTCATGTTCTATATTAGCTAAATAATCAATATTCAACAGTGCACTGTTATGTAAATATACATAAATTACTTCACTGTTCCATTATGTATTCTTTTACTAAAATACCAGTATTTACCTGTTCTATAATTCCTTCCTATTTCTCAGCTATTAAAATGTGAGCTGTGATCTCTTACCGCAAGATGGCGCTACTCATTACATTTCTACACAATTAAGAGTGTCTTTTCTTTGAAGTGTAATAGCCTGTCTCTAGCAATGATAACTCACGTAAATACATACACATTTTAGCTAGTAACTTTCATTTAAAATTAACATATTCTTACTCATTTGGAATGCTTATTTTAGATGTATCTATATGAATTTATTTTCTTCAACTATAATCATATTCAGATTATTTGGTGGGTAATACAATAAAAACAATTATATATATATAATCTAATCAACATAATGTCGTGATGCTCAAGATTATCTCTAATTAATGAGAATAAAGAAGTTGTGACAAATAATCTACTCTGTGATATTGATGAAATAATTCATTTATTAGATGCAGTATATTAATATAAAATCAAAGTGTTCTGTGATGAAGGTATAAACAATTGTCTTTACACGGACAAAAATTATTGTTGGGTCATAGAAAATTAGGAGGTGAGCCTCCTAATTAATCTTTTATTGTTCTATAAAAATAGTTCATTATAAACTTTTCGCTTGTTGATTGAATATAATTAAGTTATATATAGACAACTATGATGAATAGTAATTTAGTTTTAAAATATAACTGTACTTTTAATTATGATCCCAATATATATAATATTAATGAAAAAATGAAAATATATAATTTATTTAATTAATTAACATGTTCCAAAAGTTCCATCAATCGAATAGGGTATGCTCCAAATTATGGAACGGTTTCAAGTTTTTCATTATATAAGAAATAACTGTACCAATTAATATAAAGTTATAAAATAATTATTATACATAGTTTTTTCTTACATAATCGAAAATGTGGAAGTGTTCGATAACTTGGAACTTATTTACACTGTATAACGAAATCATTTTTGAAATATATATACATTACAATTGATTTATCAGAGAAAACACATTTTCCCGATTAAGAGACTTGTAATCGGAACATTCTTTTTAATAACCTGATTACGATTTATAATTAATTAAGATTATTTCAATCATGAAAATAATGTCGGAGATGTTATAATTATATCTGTATAATGACGATTAACAATGTATGACGTCTGAATTTCACTGAATTTTATACCATTGAATATAAACTGAAATGACTATCTGCCCTGCAGACGGAGATTGATTTCTTTCAAAGATTATTGTATGTACTATAAGTAGTATAAAGATTATGGTTCTAAAATGTTAGGCGTTTGCATTAACAAAAATAATCCGTTCCGCCTGACATGCGTCTCCTACAATGACCTCTTTAAAATGTATGAATTAACAAACATTTTATTTGTCTACCAAGTAACTAGTCAAACATTAATAATATTCAGAGGTTATACAATTTACAATCAACAATATATGTAATGTTTTTCATATTTTAGTGAAAAAAAGTGAAAAATTTGTGGAAAAATATCCTATAACTCAATCTTCCTTAGTCACTATAATAATTTAAAATAAAAAGATGTACCCTGGCTGATGCTATTTAGCAAATATTGATGTCTTGAAAGCAATAAAGCTTCTTATTTCTTTGGAAACTTTAATGGAAAAAGCTTCTCAGTTTTATTAAAAATAAAATAACAAACGTACTCTCCAATTTTAAAATAAATATCAAAAGACTTGGCAAGGAAATTAAATGACAATATGATATTTATATTACTGTTATTTATTAATATAAAATATATTTTGAAATATTATTTTGGGAGTGTTTTATATGTGATAAACGTAAGAGTGTGATTCAGTTTGATTACAATATGGTGAAGTAAATTAAAATTGCGAAAACAACTATTCAAAATATATAAATATTAGCTTATCGTTATATACTGACTGTTGAATTAAAATGTTTGAAATTAAACAGAATTATTTCTATATATTATTATCTTTAAAAGAAAATTTAACTTAATACCATCACATCAATTTATAAAGCAGTATCTACAGTTTAGAAACTAGAGGACACTTATCTCTTAAGGGACAATTTATTAATTAATTAAAGACATTTATTATATTATAGATATTACTATTTTCCGACATCTTTCATATTCAAATGTCCAAGGTATATCTAATTAAAATAGCCAATAATTAAAATTGAACTTATAAATATAATCCATTTAAATAATAGTTTTAAATTATGTAAAATTTCATCAATTGAACTTTTAAACAAAAAATTCTATCTCAATTAAAATTTTTCTACAACGTTTGTTTCAAAAAG